>OMNV01001717.1:8270-20770 GCA_900303265.1 Brotula barbata
GTACGACGTGTGAGCAACCTTGAGAAAAAAAAACCCGTCAAATATCTCTACAATGCTACAACTATATTAGGGCAAATTTCTATAGAGTACAACTTACAAACAATGTAAGATGTAGTTTGTTCATTCTCAAAGTTCATTTTCTCAAAATTCATTACATTTTATAAAACTGCTGGGGCAACGCTTTGATCATCTCACCTGGTTATTAGTAGTCTTTAATATGGAGGGGGCTTCATTGCGGGAAGGGGGCGAGGACGATGAACTGTCACTCTCACTGCCATCACTCAAACTGACCCTGTGTGAAACAAAACACAAGTCTCTCAAAACAAAAAAGACCACTTAGAAAAAGAGGCTTTCACATAGGAAGCTTTTTGCACTGAACTCGCCACTGCCGTACGTACCGCGATGGAACGCACCACTGTGTCCGGCGCACATCGTGCCACAGCTTTACATGTTATGCGCTCTTAACTGATGAGCCCCCGGAGCAACCCCAACCCCTTTTATACTTTGTTCCATTTTGGTGTTTTGAGCCTCCAGTTTTTTTTTATAAAACAAGCCTTTCCTTATAAAGTTCTTCCATCCTGCATCCTTATACGGTGATGTTACATTTTGGTTGCCGTACCTTATAATTATGCTACCACCTATTGATATCATTGCGGTACCACACTGATCCTTTTAAAAACTAGAGGCAGTAAAGATGTTTGTGTTTATCATCCTACTTATTAAGTGCCATACCTCTTTGAAACATATAGTGCAAAGCCCATTTCTCCTTTAAATACACTTACTGTAACATGTATCAATTGAATTCTGTATAAATGGCACTTTTATTTAGCCTAATTCCCTACATTTTCCTGTTCTTTCATGTAAACTTTATAAATCAGCTCGTTGTGTTAGGATATTGCAGGATCGTTTACAAGGAAATGTATGTTTTTAGTAGCTGCTTTGGAACTGACAATGGACACTTCAAAATACATTTCCCATAATGCATTATTCCAGCAAGGGACGGGTACTTGTCCAGGACAAGAAATAGTATGGTATTGAATTGGTTAGAACAGAGTTTCTTCTCTTCTGAAAACATGGGTTACGCTTATATACACGTATATATATATATAAGTTAACCAACAACCGAGTAACAGTAATGTAAAGTTACAGCTCTGCTGTGCTCAATCTTTGTGTGTGTGTGCAATGAGAGCCCTGCCTGCAGTGGGAGAAGAGAGAACAGAAATAGCGTGACCATAAATGACTGCAAAAAAAAAGAAAAGGAAATCTCATATGGTGTGCACATTAATTAGGTAAATAACATGAATAAATGACATCTCCAATGTGTTTTGCTGTCATTTATGATCACACTGAGTTTGTCTCAACACAGCAGGTGGGGCTGCCGCTCCACACACGCACACAAAGCTCAACAAAGCGGCTTAAAAACAATTTGTACTCAATGTTCACGATATAGTCATTCACTACATCCCATGTAGAACAAGCTGCAATACAGAGTATATTACATACATCACCAGCCCTAAAGTAAATGTTAAAAGCCAAGACAATTCCATCCATACATAGCTAAGTGTGTTAGCTAGCTCACAAGCTAATTATCGTATTCAGGTGAGTCCACAGTGGCTCCTCTTCAAATGCTCAAGCATTACTGACGTGCTCCCATGATAAGCAAAGTTCGCTTTACAAATCTTGCAGGCAATACTTTTCTTTACCATGTTGAGGGATGTGATGGTGTTGCATGGGCCACCGCCATGTTGCCATGTTTTGTTTACCTGTCGCTATTGTGCATGTGCAACTCTCAGCAGAGGTGCGAGGAAGCAAGGGGAGAAAGTTTTGTAGCCTATGTCGGTGCCTTCCTGCAAAGGTGGATTTTTTTTTTTTTTTTTTTTTTTAAAGGCACCCGCGACTATCGACAACATGCACAAAAAAAGAGCCATCAGCTTTTGTAATGTATGCCAGCCAAGCGCATGGAGGACGACCTGTCTGCTCAACATCTGGGCAACATGGGCAAACGTTGAGTCATCAGGACATGGAGAAGTCTATAAACACAGCGAACACGTCATGAAAAGTGAGCTGACCTTCACCGCTTATGAAAAACAGGTTGCTCTTGGTCCAATCTATGACTGATGTGGCAAGTTGAAGTTCAGAACTACTCCATATGTCATAGGGTTTAGACTCAAAACATGACCTCTCTTCACGCGTTATCTCATCATGTGTATCTGAGAAAGAGTGTGTGTATGTGAGTGAGTCATTATTTCTGTACTGAACTCTGTACATAAACATTCTTACTGCACATACATAAAGAACATTTACCTTATTTTAAAAATGTTGCAATGTTTTTATAGTTCGCACTAATTTGTATTTTTTTTTTAAACGCAAGTCGACATTATTCTCCTATTTTTAATTATCTGTACATACTGTATGTCTTTAACAGCAAAATCACAATTCTTTCACGTTGTACATACTTAGTGAATAAATCACCAAAATATTGAAAAAAAATAGTTGTTTTCATTTTCTGGCTGCCGGGCCAATGAAAATATGTAGGGGCCAGTAAAACTCAGATTCACTGGTCAAGCGGTCCAGTGGGGAAAAAATGTTAGGTTGAACCCTGCTTAACAATGGAGACCCTCCCCCATAAGAGTGAGTGAGGGCTTTGCTACTGACCAAGAAAAGTGGATTAAAACCATTAACTCCAAAAGACAGCAGTCTAGATGCATGTTCAACACTGAAATGCTGCCCCCAAGTGGTGGTGTTGTTTCACGCAATTATATGTAGCCAATTCTAGACAATTCAATGATCAATGAACTACGCTGCAAATTGGCTATGAGCCTCTGTTTCAGTTTCCCATGGGCCACTACTTTTGACCTCCATTGGTGGCTTGTCTCAATGCAAGCACCATTCACGTATTAGGAGAATAATCTACTCCAGATGATTAACTGACAAAAACCTTATATTCTAGTTTTTAGTAACCAACTTGCAGAGAAACGTACCCTATCAAAAACTTTACTTACCTGCGTTGGTGGTGTGTTACGTGTGTGTGTGCTGGTCGCTCCCCATCAGAGTCAATGTCGTTGTCATCATCGTCTTCTGAATCTTCATCATTGTCGTCCGAGTGCATATCCTGCATTACTGACTGCAACGGACCAAGCACTGTTTGTACAACAAAGACAACACATATTAAACATTTAGCAAAATATTCATAAGGGAGCTCATCCTGTTGCATTATTGAGGTCACGGTAGGAAATTCCAATGCCTGAAGCCTGGATCGATTCCACAAAAGCTGTCAACCATGTATAGAACTCTGAGTCAAAGATCTTGCAGGGCTAAAGACAGTAATTTTGGTTGTCCAGGCATCCCCAAGCAGCGCAGAGTGGCATACAAGTCCAGCTCTTAAAGCGATGACAAAGTCATTGAATGAATGATGGATGAAGGATTTTTACTGCCATTGGGTAAATGTTTTTTTTTTGTTTGTTAAATATTATGACAAAGCAAATGCTGTTGTAAAAATGATGAGTTTTCTTTGATTGTCTGCTGATCTGTGTCCATCATACAGAGTTTAGTCCGGTCAGGTTTGAATTTAGAACTCTCTGCTCTGTTGAGTCAGGTCAGACTCAGACACATATTTGTTGGACTATGATGGGGTTTGGATTCAAACGTGATGATACATGTCTGGCCAAGCTTGTTTCAAACTCTTGGGGCAACAGATTCCTGTTGGGTTCAAAGCTTAAGAGTAAGTTCAAGATCAAAGGTACATTTAGATGTTTACGTGTATTTTCACAAAGTATAACTACTTTATTTGTGCATCCGTCTTAAACTGATATTTTAGCGATATTATAAAATTATCTGATTCTAAGGAAACCATAAAAATCTGGCCACTGGCATTTTAAAGCTATTTATGTACGTTTTAATTGTCATTTTTAACCTTTGGCATCGAGAAGATTTCAACTATTTTCAATCAAAGCCACAAATGCAAGTTAAGTAACAAGTTATGTCAAAGTTAAGTCGCTTTGTTTTTTGATGGGTGAAAAGTGAGTTTTGATGACTCAAATCCACACCACTGCACAGTCACGTGGTTCAGTTACCTTGGCGTTTGTGATGGGTAGGAGCAAAGCCTGAACCTGAGCTGGAACTGGCTGGACTAGGATGTTCTGACTAGAAGAAAGAGAAAAAGTGATCGATAAGCAGCAGACACCCAAATGCAGTCATCCAATATACTATGAAAATATGTGACACCAAAGACTTTCAGTTTTCTCTGTGTGGTTTCCAAACATCATGAGAGAGAGGCTTTCCAGGAATTAAAATAGTTTTGTTATTCAGCTTATAACTTGACTATCAAAATAACGATTCCAATATTTTTTCCCCAAAACATTTCCATGGATAGAGACACATTGTTCCAGGATTCCTAGGGCTGTAGAGATCCTGCTTGTTCCAGAAGAAAAATTAACAGGCTAATGTAATTGTGGAAATAAGAGGACGTTTGGCTCTGGATGCTTTGATTGAGATAAACTTAATAAAGTTCACTGATTAACACCTTTACAAGTAGCACAAAATGCATTTCTGGTCATCTTTGCGTTTTACAGAATTTCAGCCTGAAGTTTTGAGACTGAACACAGAAACACAAAATGGCTTTTTCCTCCTTCACCGAGGTTTTTAAGGTTGTCTGTGTGGCCCTCTGTGCCTTTTTGTTGTAAATAAACTGTAAAGCATCAACTCTATGTCCAGTGGAGCCATTAAAACCTAAAACATAGATGAAGAGCATTGGCATTTCATCAAATCAGAGACATTCTTTGGAGCAGCATGAGTGGCGCAATGACAAGCACATGAAGTCACATAACATCAGTGTCTATTTTCTATTTAAAGATGGTCAAAGGGATTTGAACGCTTGGTATGATAAGAGTGTGAGGCTGTGTCTATACAGCATTGAATACATGTGTTAAATGAAAGGTAATAGCCTTCGATATTTTGGAAAGCCCTTGCAGACCCTATTGCTATCGAGATCTGCAGACTTTTTGGTACAATTTAAGAACAGCTGAGAAAACACTTCTCAGATGTAAAAGCAAAAACTTAACAGAAGGGCTGAAGGAAGAATTCAAGACAAGGCAAACCAAATTTAACATGAGGTTAAGCACTGTGAAATGCAAGTTTAATAGAGGTCTTTCACTGTATATGGAACACTTACAAACTCATACTCGCCAACTATTCTAGATAAATAGTTAGACTGGGTCCCAGAAAGTCTTAAGAGATTAAAACTACAGAATGGCAAGTATAGTTCTGAGTGAGGTGTTGTAATACAAAAGTGGGAAAAGTTACTTTGCTAACTTATTTTCTGCTTGCAATAATTCTTCTGATTAAGTGTTTTTGAAGGAAATAACTATCTTATAGGAGGTTACTGACTGACTGAATGGATACTGACATGAATCGTAATATGTTTTTGAATGCAAATTTTATGTAAAAAAAAAAAAGGTAACAGACAAATGCAGACTGAAAAAAAGTTATTGGCATTGATGAAATCTCCAATGAAGTGTTCGAAGAAGTCACCTTGGTTGTTTATTGCATTATTTGGGTTGTTTCAGTCTTGTTTTAATAGTGGCATTATTCCTACTCTCAAATCTTTTAAAAAACGAGCTTGTCATTTCTGTTGCAAATTTCTGTGCGGATTCTTTAAAGCAACTATTAGAGCTATGAAAGAGCTTCATGAACCAACACTGACAAATTGCCATAAGTAGAGGGACGGATAAATGCTCTTGGATCGTGATATTCAGATGACATTCAATAGGTGGCGCCACAGCAAGCGTAAAAAGAGGCAGTAATTGAATTGACTGAAAAAAGACAAGACAAGCAGAAAATGGAGGACAAAAGGCAGAAACTTCAATGGTCTTCAATTCTAATAAACAACACAGCTGCTCTGTTGGTATACGGGGCGGCTTCTTCAGCGTGCCGTAAATCTCACCACCGCTGCTTTTAGGGCTTTTGTCCTCTTTCACTCAAAGCCACCAAAGTGATCCTCTTCAAAGACTATAAACAGCCTTTAGCATTAATCTGGTTTCTTCTCTTAACTCTTGGCACAGTTAAGACAGACAAAAAGAAATGCCAAAGACCAAGAGTGTTTGGTTTGCTTTTCTCCTCCAGCAGGGGCAGAACAAACACAACTTTAATGTGATTTATTTCAGAGGGCTTTCAGCATAAACACTGCAGGTTGGCCAAGGATGTTAAATTGTGACATACCCACTTTTAAAACTGCAAAACCCAGGCTAATCTCCTCATCAAATATTAAGTTATAGTAAACAAATATGGTGGAGGATGAGCGAGAGTAATTATCTACGATAATGGTGGCACACACTGAACTTTAACATTTCGTTTTTAGCTCTGTTCCTGTGTGTAATTGTATCTTATTTAATAATCTTATAACTAATTTGTAGGGTACAATACATCTTACTCATTTTCTGATTTTTAATCTAGGTGAAACACTATCTGATTTCAGCTATTTCATTTTTATTTTATTGCATCTTATTTTCAAAGATGTTCTTTGATTATTTTGTATTCGCAAACATTTATGTTACATTATTGCCTATAATGATATTGATAATAGAAAATACTGACGATCATACTACTTCGACTATGACTAATTATTTCATTAGATTTTCTGTGTGCGTGTGTGTGTATATTCATGCTAACAGATGTGCTGTGTTCCTTTTATGCCATCACCTTCTCCACATTTCCTCCTTTTTGTTGCACAGTGAAAACAAGTAGATCAAACAGAGCATTGGCTTCACTCAGCCACCACAGTTGCACGCATGGGAAGAATAAAGTGCCTGGCATTCGTCTCAACCAATCCTGGACCCCACATCCCATTTATGAGCTGTTCGACCTTGTCCCCTTTACAAGGATGCTAAATATGCATTTACACACAGCATCAAGGTTTAACAGAATTGTTGGCTTGAACAATGACACCTTCTATGTAAAAAAAAACTACATTAAATTTATAACCTCCCCTCTATTTTACCATGTTTCTCTCAAATGGCAATGGTAATACATCAACTATGTCCTTTCTTAAAAACCAAATTAAGAAAGACAGAGAAAGCGGAGGTCAGAGAGAGAGAGAAAGTTAGACATAAAGCGAGATAAGAGTGAGGAAAACAAAGATAGAGGGTGAGAGAGAAACAGATGAGTTAATGGAATGAGAGCGAGAACGGGCTAGAGACAGAAGATGAGACAAAGCAAGAGAGGGAGCAAGATGGAAAAGGAAAGAGTTGTTGTGTCATCTCCTCTGTCTGAAACAAGAGAAACACAGCCAGTCAACACACAAAGCAGCTAGTCAACACTTTATGTACTTGACACCAGTGACAACAAACACCTACCAACAATGAAGACACACTAATTATAAAAAAAGCAAAAAGCAGGTTTACACTTTTTCGTCAAAATAAAATCCTCTCTCCGTATTGCCAGGTGTTTCAAACTATAAATCTATCTTCTTTGCTCTCTGGCCTTAAAAGAAGTCATCTTAACTGGGTCAATTGGCCCATATTTCTCCAATTTGTAGTCTGCCATTGCAAAGGTAAATAATGCAATCATGATGACATCACAAGTGAAACAATTTTCAGTTTTTTTTTCCCGACTCTCTCTGTCTGTCCCTCCTTCTGTCCATTTAGCCGCATTCACACAGATTGCAAAATATTGGCATGTTGGTCTGGTTTCTGTCCCAGCTTGATTCATTCACACTGACAGAACTTTCTGGGTACTGTATTTGAACACATTTGGGCATACGGAAGCACTACACTCACTGCAAATCACTGCCAGGGATGCTGAATTTGTGATGGCTGTCAGCATTACTGGGGAAATGCTCCAGAAAGACAAACAAAAATATAACTTACTTAAGACGGCCGAGATTTAAAACAGATCACTCTGGGTGATTCTAGGTCAGTCTGACCATGTTTACACTGCTGTTTAATTAAATACTGAGTGCTACACTTAAAATCAGCTGCCTTCACATGATGCATGATCGTGAAGTCAGAAATACCTGACAAACTGGTTGGGAGAGAAAGATGCTGTATCTCGGTCTAAACCTCTGTTCCTTGTCTCTCAGTCACTCTATTCTGTTGTTCTGAGTAACCTCACTCAGATTTGCAACAATTCCAGTTGCATTATGACACTTGAAGTGCTGTCTACTTCCTCTTAGGCCCTGTAGACAAATGCAGCTTAACAGCCAACAGGTTTATTGGTGTCCACCCCTATCAAGGCCCATGGAGCCCCTGAGATCCTGTCCTTGCTGTTCATTTGATTTTATGGCCCTTCAGTGCTGAGGAAGGACTGACCACCAACAAATCCTTACCCTTGTCATAAAGACTTGAAAGAATTGGACCTCCTTCCACTGGTCCCTCCTCCCACCAACTCTTCTCTGGAGGCTGCAATCAGGAATTTTATTACATTGATCTGCTTCAATGGTCAGAGAGCGGCATCCATAACCTCTGAGATTCACAACTATCACTCAACCCTCATTAATTTCTCATATCGAACTCCTTTCGATCACATGGCATGAAACGCAATCTTAAAATGAAAAAATAAAAAAATAAATCATGAAAATTGTTTTGGTCAATGAATTCAGATTTTTAGCAGTTAATTGCGTCTGTGTTTCATGCTTCCATGTAATTTCTTTGTATGGAAAATAAGTCTATCTCTATAAATTAAACTGGATTGTCACACTTCTTTCCCAGTTCTGCGCGATTATGAACATCATGTTTTAAATTCAGGGTACATAAGCTTAACCCCGCACAGAGTTTGACAGAACAAAAATAAAGTTTCTATGAAGTCATCCTGACTGGAAAGGGAAATAGTGATTCCAAAAAAAACAAAAACAAAACAGAAAAATACTAGCCCAATCTATTTAATCAACATTTGTGTATGCCCACCTCCTGCCATTGGCTGAGCAAATCACGTTCAATTCCTTGCCGCAGATGACGAAAAATACCACTGTAAAAGTAGAATGACTCATTTGCAACGTTAAGAAAGAACCATATTATTTATACGCTATAAAACAGTATGATGCACAGTATGTGCATTCTGAGAATGTTATTGAAAAGAGGTTGCTTGATGTAAAATAGCTGAATTCCTTATATATAACCAAGTACTTTGTTACTCATTTTCAGACAAATGGTACAGAAATAGCTTTCCAGAATCCCACTAACTTAAGTAAATAAAGTGGTGAGGACAGAGAATTCCGGAGAGCAGACATCCCCATTTTCACAGTCCCAAGCAATGATTGTGATTGGCTTACGTTTTACACGTTGCCAGACAAAAACACAGCAGATGTGGATTCATTGATGATCCGATCTCACATGCTAGCAACAAGTGTGGAATCCATGTAGGACGTAGATGTTGTGCAAGTTCCTAACACAGTCATACCTATTCAAAAAGCCTGCATCACCTAAATTTGGGATGGAATCGCAAATATTCAGATTTGAATGTGTGAAACCCAATATAGATATAACTTTTATTTGGCACACCAACAGATGCTGATGATATGAGAGGTGTGAATTTTTCAATTCAAAAACAAACCTCAAGTTTGGCAACACATCGTGCACACACTGATGATGTGTAGAATAGCAAAATATGTAGAGTAGCAATTATGTATATAGCAAGCACGACAATAGTTCTACATGTCAATTCAGTTATAGGACATGGAGTTATGGGACAAGTGATTCTTAGTAAAATAATTGAAAGGGAGTGCTGCATTTCTATTTTTGTTCAGCAAACTTCTGGTTCACGTCTTAAAAATTAGCTCATAACACAGCCTACAACATCATAAAGACTAAACTGAAAAAGATGGTCACTCTTCTCAAGAAAAAAGCAGTGCACATGGGGTCCCAATATATCACTGATGTGACGGTCAAAGTCAAGTCAAGTCAAAACGTAACTCTTCTTGACATGTCATCTGATCTTGTGTATGAGAGTGTGTATGTGTGTGTGAGAAAGTTAGTGACTATTCCTGCACTGTCTGCATCTGCCCTGACCGCTGTACATAAACATACTTACAGTACATACAGTACATACAGAACAAATTTCTTAAAATACATTTCTTAAAGATGTTGCAGAGTTATAGTTCTCACTTATTTGACTAATATACTGTATTGACAAGTACAAGTTTACACTTAACTTATTTTCACTATTTATACTGTATATATATCTATACACACACACACGCACACATATACTGTATATATATATATATATATATAACAGCAAAATCACAATTCTTCTGTTTCACAATTCTTCTGTTCATGTACATTTTTGTTGGTTTTATAGATAGATAATTAATTATTTCTTTCACAGCTTAATGCAAGCAACAAGTCGTCCTAACTTGTCTTTTTATTTTTCAAATTTGTGAATGTCATATTTGATGAGCTGTGGGAGGGCAAGCATATTGGCAGACAGTGCCACCGTTCTATGTTAATAAGTACATTTCTGCAGTTCGCTCAGCATAGACTCAGTTCTTGACAAGATTTCACTATCAATGTAATAAATAAATATTCATAACTAAAGGAAAACAATCAAATCTTCATGAGGAACTTCACTGTTGTACATATTAAGTGAATAAATAATGAAAATTTTGGAAAAGATAATAATTTCAATTTTTTGGATGCCAGGCCAGTGAAAATATACAGGGGGCCAGTAAAACTCAAATACACTGGCAAAGTGGGCCAGTGGGAAAAAAAATGTTACATTCGATGCTATACAGACAGGAAGGAGACAGACAGGAAGAAATGGACAGAGAGAGGGCAAGACATGAGGAAGAGAGGATGACATGTAGCATAGGGCACAGGTCTGAATTATACCTGTGCCACTCTGACACGTGCTCTGCCAGGTGAGCCACCGGGTTGCCCGTAGGTTCATGTCTTTGTTATATTATTTATACTACAGGAGCTAATTAATGTGTTTGATAATGGTTAATGTTGATTTTTTTTCAAAGAAATACACATCAAAATGACATCAAACGAGATGCTAGCAAGAACAAAATATTTTTGCAATAATCAAAATCAAAAAGGTTCCCCAGGAACGTCACAATGTTCTGACCGTATCATATTCCGGAGCATTGTGTACTATCCTGGGCTTAATTGTATAGTATGGCTAATTTCTTAAAATGTTTATTAAGTGCATTGAATCACTAATAATGCATCAAGATACAGACCCTATCATCAGAGAGAGTAATACATATAGAATTAAAACAAAGACAAACATTACAGTAAACAACAGAGAAAATACATTAACACAACATTGTAATATCCAAGTAAAAATCTTCTACTTACATCAGATTTTGTTGACTGGTCCTCCATATCAGAGTCATTTGGGTCCACCAGGTCCTGGAATGGAGGAAGCAGTGAAACCTTCTTGCGTTCAGCTTCGTTACTTTCGTGTCTTGATTTACTTGTTTGCATTTGTGATCTGTCCTTCAACAGTTTCTTATCCAAGTGTTGAACATCCGACCCTGATGTATGCTTCCCAGACGAATTAACAAATACCTTTTTACGCTTTTTGGTCACGTGATCTTCACCATCATGGGTAGGCAGGCGCTTGTTAAGCCCTGTCCCATGGGTGATCCCTTCAGTCCGATGCTCCTTGGTCAAAGACTTGGGCTCCTTGAAGCCCATCTTAGGGTTTACGTCTCTGAGTGGCTGGTTCTCTTTGGGTTTCCTCGAGGGTTCTTTGGGGGCTTTACTGGGTTCCCAGCCACAGTCTCTAAAGGCACTTTTTGGGTCTTTGAAGTCTTTTGAAGGCTTGTCTTTGTGGTCCTTGGATGATTTGTGGAGTTTGGAGAAGCTGCTGCTGGTGGTTGATGAAGTGGTGTGAAGGGTTGTACCGCTTCCTTTGGAACCGTCCTGTAGATTAAGGTGGACAAATTAAAACACGTCCCTGATGACAAACAATGGAGATAAATTGATTGATAATTTTGCATTGATTCTTGCGATCATAAGATCATGACGTCCTGGAGTATAAAGATTTCTGTTTTCAATGAAGAGTGTATGAAGAACGAAAGACAAACTTTCCAGCCATGCACATCAAAGTCAGTCCCTTGCCTTCAAGGATGGAAAGACATTTTTCTACATCTTTGTCAACACTGCTGCAATATCGGTTTGAGGATATGCACAAGAGTTGAACAGTACTGAATGACAAGGGAAAGAAGGTTGGGCAATTTTCGTACCACACCAGTGTGAAACAGCTTTAAGTGTCCTGTTTATTAAATTAGTGCATACCTTGTGAAAAGTTGTAGTTACTCATGTAGCTTAATTATTAATAACATTTCCTCCTGTACCTTGGAGATTAGCCATTCTTCGTCCAGGTTCACTGTGGAAGTGGCCCGGAATGTGTCACAGATTTTGACCAACAAAAACATTTTGGAAGCGGAACAGGTCGCTCGCCCTATGTTAGGAATGGGTATCAGGGTTGTTGTTTCTATATGTTCAGTCAATGTACTGTCAGTAAACACGAGGCAAGAACTGCTGTTCCTCTGAAGGAAA
>OMNV01001717.1:25770-44455 GCA_900303265.1 Brotula barbata
AATTCAATACTGTACTTTTTCTTGTCCTGGACAACTACCCATCCTATATTTGGAGTAATGCTTCAAGGAAAATGTATTGAAACAGCGAGTTATGACAGTTCTTTGTGATATGATCATTGCATGTGAAAAAATGCCATGTTGGAGCCGAAATTGCACATTGTGCAGGCCTATACTGGTCTATCTTAAATTACAAATTCATATCCGTATCAAATGGCTGTATTATGATTCATTGAAATTATTATTGGTGGGGTGCCCCAGTGGCATCATCAGTTAAGAACGCATACCACATAATATAGTGGCGCTGGCTTGATTCCGGCCTGTGCCCTTTGTTGTATGTCATCCCCCTGTCTCTGCCCTGTCCTTCTGGTCTATCTCTCTGCTGGGACTACCACAAAGCAGACGTGCCAAAATAACTATATAAAAAAAAATATTAGTTGGTTTTAGCAATTTGTAGTCTTAATTTCTCCCTTTTGCCTCCCGCAGTAAGTTACAGACACTGATGGAAGCAAATATTATGAACATAAATAATAAACAAATAATAAATGCATATACAAATATAGACTACACATTTAACAGTCATCGTTTAATAATGTTTATCAAATGTTCAATAATAAGCATATTAATAATTTTCAAACTAATTTAAAGTGACGGCCATTTCTTGGCTTTCGTCAATTGTACACTAAAATGCCTACTGATTTGAGTCAACTCAAATATCTCAAAAATTCTTCAACTTAAAAAGAAAAAAAAGTCACTAAGCCCAAGCATAATTCTCCCACAAAAATTTTGTAAAATCACTTGTATTACCACCAATGTTTGACCTTTAGGCTGTTATCCATGAGGCCTTGGATGTGTGTTCTGGCTGATGTATTGCAGCTTGGTTGTGAGGAGGTGTTGTAAATAAAAGACAAATGTTTTATGGCAGCAAGAGGGGAGAAAGGAGTGAAAGAGTGAGCGACAGACAGCCCATATAAAGAAAGCTTCAATAAACCACTTCCTCCATCCTCCTTTCATTCACAAAGCCAAGGAGAGCCGGCATTTATAGCTTGGTTCCTGCACCTCCTCCCCTTTGACATCCTTTCATGCCAGCAGCAGTCTGCAGTTTTCTTTGTGTAGTAGCTATGATTTCTGAGAACCGTAAAACAATTACAGCTATTTCCTGAAGCTCCTTTGTGGGTGGTGGGGATCCTTACAATAGGTAAATACAGGGCAAAGTCATGAAATATTGTTGGATTTTTTTATATATCTTAAGAAATAAAGCTGTTTCTACATTTTCTTGAAAATAAAAATAAGTAAATAACCAAAACAAAGCAACATTAATCTTACTGATTAGTTAATGTGATATAGACAGTAAAATAGGATGTTTTTATAAATTTTCATTTTAATATAGGCAGAGTAGGGAGGCACATTTCATACAGTATTTCTACTTTAAGTTTTTGCCCCATCTTGATGATGATAATGAGACGTGGAATTCAACAGTCTGCTGTTTACAATGTCAGTGTTCATTAATAACAGTAGATGGTGATCAGGGCCTAAATGCAAACATGGAGTTAGCAGCCATATTTCCATTGCCAGTTTTGTACTGTACATAGCTTAAGTTTTAAAAAAAGCAGAAAAAGTTTAACTGTGAAATTAAAGCGTTATTATTGAATGATGTTAGAAAAAACAGTTTGCTTTTCTCATCCAGTGATATCAAGGTAAGAAGTGCTAATTTAGCCTCTTTCCTGCATCAAGGAGCTCTGAGGGAATTAATGATCTATCAGTGCTTCTCATGGACTGATGACCAAATGCTTGGGCTGCAGTAACAGAAACAACCACTTGCTTTTTAACAGTGACATCATGGATCATGTCAACGTTGACTAGAAATTCTGCAATGCTTGCAAATTCAGTGTAAAAGAGCCTACTGAAAGATAAAAGAAAGAAAGATATACATAAGATATATAGATATATAAGATATATCGGTTGATGCTGAGTGACAAAGTGAGCTAAGTATAATAAGATTTGTGCACTTCGCGAGACAAATTTAAGTCAAAAATGTAACCTTTTAAGACTGCAAATATTTAAAGGGTTTTCCTGCATAGAAATGGTGGAGGCAGCCGCCTCCGCCGATTTCCAGACCCCAGTCAGCCAAAAGTGCTGCATGTCCGTAAAAACTATAAATCATCTACAACTTCTCCACTGCTCCTTTGACACGCAATGACCATAGTAGTCCAGCATGGTGCTGCAGTACTGACTATGCTGGTCTGCAGCCCAGCCAGAGAGAACAAAGAACACATTCCAACTTACTGTCTCAAATGAAGCACTGACGTTGAACGCAATGCAGCTAATGTTAGCAACCTACGATAGCTCTTACACTGGTAAGAGAGCTGCCTGTAATTATTCCTCCAAGAATTTAGCAATACTCCAAGGAACTTGTGTCTGGCAGTGCCTTGATTGTGGCTGTTCAAACAGGTAAATATTAGGGGTGTAACGATTTACTGACTGCATCTATTTAAAGTCAAATGGTCCAACTGTATCGATAGGTTAGCGGAAACTCGATCCTCTAGTGTGACTTGTCTCAATCTAAAATCGATTGCAATGCAAACAAAATATTGTATCGATATTAAGATATTGCACATTGTGTATTCAGCACGATAAACATTGTTTGTGGATCTTTTTTCCACACTTCTAATGTAAAGAAAATGTTTATACTGTATATCTAATCGAGGGCGGAGATTATTCTCTCACATTCATTCTACTATGCATGCGCCGAGTTCACAAAGAAGACGAGACAATCACAGCTGATACAGAGCTGTGCAGCAAGACAGTTTTGATCACATATGCTATTAAAAATATTCTGTAAGAAGAGAAATATGTATTTGAGTTGTGTTCATATCATATCTATAAAAACCAGCAGAGGAAACATTACCAATTATAAGATGCCCCATTTTTCAAGACTAATTTTAGGAAAAAGACTCCTAACTTAAAATACACCTGTTGGCTTTTTACTTGCACAAGTTTAATTACACTTGCAGTAACATTACTAATGTAGTTGTCGTCAACTCCAGTACTTTACCAGGTTCACTGTTGAGCCCCATATGTGTGAGGGGGGCAGAAACTCGATCAGCGAGACCACAATAACAAGAATGCAAAGAACTCTGTTTATTCCTAATATTTACCTCATTCATATTTACACATTGCACATTTCAGTCCAGCGTTTTGCTGTCATTTATGTTTGCGCTATTCCTGTCCTCTCCTTTGTTACACCACTTCACACATATGCACACAAACACATACAAACGCACATGCACACACACAGAGCTGTAACGTTACGTTGTTGGTTAACTTGGTCTTTTAATGCATAAGATTATATAAGTGTAACCACCGTTTTCAAAATATTTCCATTCCATTTCCCCATTTTATAGTCTAACTAAATCAATACTGTACTTTTTGTCATGGACAAGTACCTTACTGGATTTATGTTTCATGGGAAATGTATTATAACAGAGTAGCGGGTGTGACGACTGCGAATCTTTGGCTAATAACATAGTTACTATATCAATTTCAATTCGTTCATTGGTGTTGTATTGTATGGCTTAAAATGCATCAATATTGTCCTATCGTACTGCCAACAATGTATCCCGACATGTATCATAGTTACAACGTATTGTTACACTGCTAGTGAATATTGTTTTTGCATCCAAGCATGCCCAAGTTCTTTAAAAAAGTTATCTAAATTAAGGTTAGCCACATCCGTTGGCGTAGCCTTGATGTTTTCACCTTTGAAGATATGGCTCGTCGTAAGATCAGCGATTATTTCACAAGACAAGTTGATGAGAGTTGTAACGGCACGTGAAACAATGCAGACATCATCCGATTATAATAGACAATTAAACCGTAATAATTCAAGTTACCGGCAAGATGGGATAAATTCGTCACGTCTGAAAGTAGTGCGCAACTGCAAGAAGTAGACATGTCCGGTGAAGGAGAAGAGGATCTGAGTGCGGGACAGGACGAGGAGTCAAGGTAAGAGTGTATTAACGCGAAGCCAACATTTACGTGATTTTAACATCACATTTTATTCATTTTACGAGACTTTCAAGGAGTGCATGAAGAGATTTATAAAATGAAAAATAGGAGGCTGAAATGTTCTGCCTCTGGTTATGGGATGTGTAGGTGAAAACAATGGCTTTGATGCTAACGTTAAACTACCTAGTAACACAGTCACATTTTGCCAGTTGTGAAATGTGTGAATGAAAGAAGACAGATTTTTTTGTTACATCCATGTTCAACTAATTATATCTGATTTTAAGCAACTTTGCTGTTCGTTAACTGTATAAATTAACACATTACCCTTTATGTTGTATTTAATTAAATGCAGAAAAAAAATAATCCAAACCCCATATTTCTAATATATATGGTTGGAAACTTACAATTTTTCTTGTGAATTTGCAGTCCAGCAAAAAAAAAAAAAAAATGCTTTGTGCGTCCTGGTTACCTCCTCCAGTTCTTTTACAGCCAGGAAAAACCCTGTAAAGGTCTTAAAATCAGATGGCACATGGCAAATTTACCTTTCAATTGCATGGGGATAGTAACACACACACACACACACACACACACACACACACGAGGAAATGGGTATCGGTATGATCAGTGCTGGCAGAAATCACATTAAAGCCCGCAGTAAAGAAAGGAATGTACTTGTGAGCCTGAGGACGTGTGTGTGTGTGTGTGATGTACAGGTCACTGCACTGACTTGACTTATGTGGTATGTGCACACAAGTCACAAATTATGCCTAAGAGTGTACGGGGAGTTAAAAGGTTTCATGTAAGCCTTCCACTGAGCTCAAGAGACGCCTTGAGGCTAACATGTTGGGCCAATCATTAAGGCATCAATCTTTGTGTGTGTATGTTGGAGCCCATTCAACTGTCCCACCTTTATTTCTTGAGACTCAAACCAGAACAAAGAAGTACTGGTTGTAGAATATTCCTTGAATGTGACATTCATATTTGCGGCAACCATATTTTCAACCTGAAAATGTTTGGTTAGGCCAAGGGCATGATCTTCCTTCCAGACCATTACGCTATGTCAGGGTGCCAACAGCTTCACTTGCTTGTCAGGAGCAATTTGGGGCAAGATCTTTGAGTCGGATGTGCCAATAATCGATCCAGCAACGTTACGATAACTAGGTGATCATCCTAACCTATAAGCCACTGCACTTGTTATTTGGTACCTTATGTCTGAAACTCTGAATGTTCCTTTGACTGGGGAAGATCAGGTAACCTTTTGTCCATTAAGGTAGAAAATTATTGTCAGTTTCTGTGCTGGTAAACAAAACTCAGGCTTCCTCAGTTCTGATCAGTTCTAATCTGTGTGGATGACTGAGATGAGCCTGCACAGACCACCCCCCAATAAGTCCAATTTTTAGACATTTCTTCTAATAACGTAATAACAATAATGATAAGAATAATCATGTTTGATTCGGGAATGTTACCAGGGTCTAAGAAGGACAACTCCCCCATGAAGTTGTTCTGCATTCCGCTTCACTGATACGTTCACAGCGTCTTCTGTTATAGACAATGACAGGAGCCTTTCCTAACCTCAGGATATCACGTGTACAAATGGCTTTGATGTATCAAACTTTGATTGAGAACCATATGAATATATGAACACATTGACTATTGACATATGACTTGGAGCAATTGGTCAAAGTCATGAGACTTGACATGCGAGGGAAGAAGAGTTCTTTATTTATCCCCTTGGGGAAATTAATTCTCTGCATTTTAGCCCATCCTCAATGAGAAGCAGTGGGCAGCCAACACATGCACACACACAAACACAACAGCACTCTGGGACCAACTCCAGATCTTTCACCTTTGCCTTGGTCAGGGACAGGGGCAGGAGTGATTAACCTAACGTACATGTTTTTGTTGGTGGGGGAAACCCATGCAAACACGGGAAGAATATGCAAACTCCTCACACACAGAAAGGTGCGGAGGTCGATCCCTGGATTCGAACCCATGACCTTCTTGCTGTGAGGCATCAGTGCTAACCACCACTCAACCGTACCGCCCAAATTTTTTTAATTGAAGTACCATTATAGAGAGTAAGACAAAACACATAATTTAGTTTTAGAATTTTAAGTCACGCTTGGTGAAAATTTACACTTGGCATGTTTTAACTTTTACTTAAATTTGCCCCAACAGTATTTAAGAGTTAAGCAGGAAAAGCTAGTATTTTTTTCACCTTTGGATTCTGCATTGTTCTGTATTTTTTCTGTGGTAAATGAAGTAGAAATCCTAGAGAGCTTGCCCATTTCTTTTGTCGTTGTACCTTTCCGTGAAAGTGATGATCCTCTGAAATATCAGACATATTTGAAGAGACGCCATCACCAGAGTCGATTAAATGGCTGCTAAGGCACCAAACGAGGTGATTAAGCAGCATGAGCCATCACTGCCTACTGCCAAAATAGCTCCCTCTTCACTCCTTCCAAACAGCTTCTTTAGTTCCATTTGTTGAAATGGCACTGCCATTTGGCTGTCTCCATGGCAACGCTTCAACGCCAGCCTGTTAACTGCATGGTAATAATGAAGCGCAGTGGCAGCTTTACTGACTGATCCGTCATTAATCTTAACATGCGTCTGGCAGCTTCTTTTGAGTGCTGCAACAAATCAGCGAGTACGGAGGAACGCTTTCTGTTTGGACTGAAAAACTGACATGTGGACAAGGAAGGAAAGCTTCTGATCCAAAATCAAACAGTTGAAACCCTGTCATGTGACATGTAGTCAGTTACAAGGGAAAATAAAACATGGATGGCACAATCCTAAACCGATGTGTCCATTGTTCCATTCAATAATGGTAGTGGCTGCTGTGCCCATATGGGCCAAACGCCAGGCCTATAGGGTCAGCCTGCTGGGCATATGATCGCCAAGTCTGGATAATGTGGGAGGCCAAACAATTCAAAAGCATGATCAAACAAGACACCACATGTGTGCTAACCAGTAGATGAAAGCAATATTAAAAACACCACATTCAGCCATAATCACACACAATCCAACTGGATAGGTGCGTTGAGCAACAACAAAAAATATATATTTATCAAATTGCCAATATTTCTAGGTGATTACAATATAAACAGTGATTTCTCATTGTTTGCTGTCACAGTAAAAAGCTTTGAGGTTTGAAAGGTTAGAGCTGTCACAAATACTCAATACAATTTAAAACTTGGTATACAAAATTCTCAAGGAAAATGTCATGTCCTCAAGTATTCATAAATGGCATCACAACCTACTGGGTGGGACTAATCACCCTTAAAAACACAAGTGAGAAGAACATTCAGCAAATAATGGAAGGACAAGACACGGTGGATGATGGTCCGAACAAGAAAAACCTAAAACAGCATTTATTTGGGAACATTTCCCACCAAAAACCGGATGTGTGTCAATACTACAACAGTGATCATAAATAGGGGTGCCCCGGTGGCTCACCTGCATACTGCAGCAGCGCAGGTTCGATCCCGACCTGTGCCCTTTGCTGCATGTCATCCCCTCTCTCAGCCCTGTCTTTCCTGTCTGTCTCTCCCTCTCTCTCTATTGTATTAATCATAACAAAGCAGAAACGCAAAAGAAAAATCTTTAAAACAACAAAATAGACAACACAAACAAAATAGAGTTTAAATATCACAACCTCCGACATTGGCGAGCTGTTCCACAGCACTGTCATCATGCAACAAAGACACAGGCCTTCTGCTGAGTTTAGCACAGTCTGAGTGCTGTGGCATGAATCAAACTAATTTCAGCAGCCTTCTTCACAATGACAGAACACAACCAAGCGGAAACATTAAAGTTATCTTGCATAAGAAAAGCTGAAACCACAACTTGATTCTGATTAGCAACAACTCTCTACACTGCTCTGCTTTTCCTCTATTTTGTGAATACGTAACAGGCAGCATAGCAATTAAGCGCCTATGCAGAGATGAAAATGTAAACATCATTGCGTGTTTTGTGGCATGTTGTCATGTCTTGTGGTGACGAAGCACCATGTACTGGTCTGTCTTAAAATGATAGTTAACAATAAATGACTAGCAGGTTCAACCAACCCCTGACTATAAAAATTGGTGTAGATAATAAAATAAGGTTTTAAGAACGTCATTTAATACTGAATACTTGATTGTAGGGGTGAAACACACATTTTAACAACAATTGGTATTACGATACAAAGACAATATTGGATCATTTAGACCGATACAATTCAATGAAGTGAAATTAATTGACAGTGATTGACAAATAAACAGTAACTATGGATATTATGGTATGAAATTTTCATATCACGATTATCGTGACCAAAATTATAATGTTATCAGTATTATCAGGGTATTTTCTGTTGTATTGAAAACCACAAACGGGGTCAGCAGCACTATGAACTTATTGTTTGAAATTACTTTAAATTACAGAAATTGGCTAAAGCAGTACATTTTCCTCCATTCCAGCATCCACATATCAAGTTAACGTGAAATCTTTTTTTCTGCACCTTCTGCAGACAGTGTTAACATCTTCAGTCAAGTTTTCCTCAGCACCTATATAAATTGCAAAATACAACCACACTTCAGACTTTGTCCTCTTAAATGGTGAAAAGCCGTGCACAGCAGTACCGAGTTATTTCCAAAACAAACCCACATTGCATAGTGTGCATGCGCAGCTGTGTCTGCCACTAACTCACTTTACTGTGAGTTAGTGCGGTAATCGAGCAAACACATTAACAATAATTAAATTTAAATCATAAATTACGAACCATCTGAATTTGATCATGTTTAACCAATAAACGATTTACAGATACATCCCTAACAGTAACTATTTTGCCAAAAAATCAATCTGTGTGAAATAAATACCTGGAAACATAACTCGAGTAAGGGACAGGTACTTGTCCAGGACAAGAAAAAGAACTGCATTGAATTGGTTAGAATATAAAATTAGGTTTTTGTGGGAAATTTCAGTTTCTCTGGAAATATTTCTTAAAACATGGGTTACAATTATCCACACTTACATATTTGTACCCCAACATAACAACAAATGAGTTACAGTAATGCAACAGCCAGTGGTGAGAAAGTCAGAAACACTACATCAGGGGAATACATAGGCATTCATGAATCTCATGAGGACATTTGAGAGGAGATGTTTCCTGAGCCTGTAACATCTCTGCAACTGGTTTTTACATGGTGACAAATTGCAAACCATAGTACTATCTGAAGTGTAATGGAAGAACAACTGTGATGTTTAATTTGTTAATAGAATTCATATATACGAAATATGACTTACAACTCTAATTTTACCCCCAAATTTACATTTGCTGACTAATTTCAGGATGCAGCTGAATTTCACCTTGATCAGCAGATTCATCAATGTAAGATGCTGCAGAGGAAAGAGCATGTTGCTGATAAAGTCGGAAAGTAAATTAATAAGATAAAATTCCTCACGTCTTTTACAAAACCACTGCTCTTTTAACGTTTTCCCTGGGGCTGTGAATGCATTTTCATTTCTAGATTTTTTCTATGGTTCCTCTACATTGTGGCTGACTGAATGTGACACTAACCCACATCAAGATGTCCTAACAAACATAAATGAACTCCCACGTGTATGTCTACAAACACCTGTGCCTATGTTAAACCATCTACCACTGGGTTCTAGAAATAGGCAAAAGTTTCCTTACCTCTTTTTGGTTTGGGGAAACTTTCGTGCAGATGAAAAACAACTTTCTCTACAAAGTGCTGAATGTTGCTGTGTTCCGGTCCTCGGACAAACACCATCCAGTCATGTGTGAAGCCTTCCACGGTGGGTTTCTTTCTCACCTGGGCACGATGACCTAGCTCTAATTTCACCTGAACAGCACCCTGAGAACAAAACAACATCCAATCAACAGACTGCAAGAAGACCAAAAGTTACATCTTCCATTATTTCAAAATAAAGTGATGAAAGCACTGCATACCAGTGACACAAAATGTATAAAATATGTATGTCGTATCAAGTATGCATTATTTCCAGCTCAGAACATCACAACACTGCCTACATTTTGGTTATCCTAATGGATATTTTTTAATTGACTAATTTATGATGACTTGGTTGAAATTGGAAATATCCAATTCTAAGTTTTTGCTCTTATCTTTCCCACTTAAGATGTGCAATTAATGCATTTTTCAACAATCTTCGCTGATGGTAATAAAATGGGGCCACTTCCAACATGCATGTCATACTGTGGTTCTTCTTTATGGGCTTAAGACTTGTAGATTACCCACCTCCATGTCATAATAAAATTTGTCCAAATCCTGAAAATATTTCCAAAAAGATTGAAGTGATGCACAACAAGGGTGCAAAGATTAGTCACCATTGTCGACAAAAATCAATCACAAAACTAGTTGCCAACAAATTTATTTGTCAATAATTGGGTACATTTTTGCTTCTGCTTTTCATGTTGTGGGGCGGACATTCCGCAGCTGACTAGCCAAGGGGTGAACTGTCATGATTCCTTCCCATATCAGAGAATTGCACATGCACAATAGTGACCAGGAAGCAACAGGTAGCAAATGCAAGGCAGCAAAGAAAAGGATTGCCTTCAAGATTTGTAAAGCTGACCTTGCTCATCATGGGAGAATGTCAGTACTGAAGAGGAAGCATGTTGTGGACAATGCAGACTGACCTCGATAAGATAATTAGTTTGTTATCTGGCTAACGAGTGTGTGTATATATATACTGTCTATAGCTTTGACAGCCCTATGTAGCTGTACCATTACATTATTGTTAATCTGTTGTTGGTTAATTTGATAGAACCCTGTTTTATATTCTGACCAATTCAATACCATACTTTTTCTTTGTACAGGACAGCTACTATTCCCTTATTGGAGTAATGCATCATGGGAAAGCAGCTACTAAGAAACAACATGTCCTGGTAAATGATCCAGTGTAAGCCAAACACAATGATGCTGGTTCGCAAAGTTTACATGAAAGAACAGGAAAATGTAGTGAATAAGGTTAAATAAAGCTGACATTTTGAGAAGATATATACAGTACAATTGATGCATGCTTGAGTTGTATTTAACAGAGAAAGAAATCCCCCCCCAAAAATAGCTTTTACGTTACGTTTCAAAGAGGTATGGCACTGAAAGAAATTAGAATAAATATCGTTATATGAGGACATTTTTTAAATTAAATATCCATTTCTGTTTTTAGCACATGCATAAAACAACCTCAAGCTAAATTCTAAAGCTTGTGTGATTCATTATACGATTAGTCGATTAATTGTTTTGATGAGCGAGTACTTGTGGACTTTCAACGTAGTTGTTCACTGCAGCCCTAATTCGCAACAAAATTATATGCTTGTGAAGTTAGCTCAAATTTACAGTAAACAACAATTTAAGATTGTACCTTTTCACTCTTTTTGCCCACTGCTTCTAATTTATAACACCAGAAAATAATAATAAATTAATTCATCTTTCGTTTTAAACAAAGGTGTGTAAAATTATTGAAAGGGAGCCTTAGCTAGGGGCCCCAAACAGTCCCGCTGCGCACCTGGGGGGCCGTGACTTAACACTTTTTAGTAACAGCAACTACTAAAGAAAAATACCAAACAAACCAAGCCATAAAAGGCATATTTCAATGAAATCTACAGCTGCTACTACAATTAGACTGCTTCAGCTGCTTGCTAACATAGCGTTCGATAGTGTAAAGTCGCAAAACGCCAAGAGAATAAGAAAAACTTACGAAAGTTGTCATTTAACGGTCTTCGGTGCAGAATGTAACGAACAGCAGGGCTACATAGCGGATTTTAAACAAATAAATTAATATTTAAAACACAATGTCTGGGTTAAATAAGAAATTAATAAAACTGCTTGTTTTTTCGTAGAATTTTGTCCATTCTGCTCTTGCTAGCTGCTGCACGGAGTAAAAGCAGCGACTACTCCGGCGTGACAAACCAACTGGAGCCCCAGACACATGCAGCATCACCGGCCAGGCCTACAAGTCAACTCGCTGCTTACTTACCGAGCCGGCCATCCTTTCGGCCCGCGTCGCTGTTATTTCATGAAGAAAGACTTCCAGGTGAGCGTGGTGTGTGAGTGACGGCGGACATGGTCTCTAACACACTGTACTCACACTCACACTCACACTTTCAAAGGCTCAGCTGGAGTCAAGTGCCGGTAACAACATATGCATTTCCTCCGCTTAGTTTCAAAATAAAGCACTGACGGCAGCAACGTGGCTTGAACTCCATTCACCGCATAAACAGGGTCGGATATTAATAAATCAGGGTGAGACGTCGCCATCTAAAAAGTTCCCTTGTATGTAGATATGATTACACATACACATATTTTGATTATCTCCTTTTTATCCCCCCCATGTGTGGTTGGATGAATCATCCTAAATTTCAGGTCGTTTGGCACAGGCCTGGGAGTTTAGTAGTATCTGGAACTGGAACAGATGTGGATGGGACAGTCCAAAGTGGTTCCAGCTGTAATATGAGCACTAGGAGCTGTGACCCTCAAAGTGGGAGAGTGGCTACAAGAGATTCCAGGACATCTGAGGTTTCTGTCCAGAGGAGTGACGTTCTAAGAATGTCTAAGATATTGTACAGAACCCTCAAACTCGCAGGTCTCTGGTAGAGGACCCCAGATTGAGGATAGATGAGGTAGATTTAAAGAAAAAAACTGAATATAAAGAAGTTCCGAGTCAAAATAAAATCCCAGTCAGTCCATTTAGATTCATCCAACACTGCAATTAAAGGCAACTCTCTGGTTGATAATTTACATTTATACATTCAGTAAACACTTTGATCAAGATGGACTACACCATTCTTTAAGTTGTGTTTTCACAGATGGAAGCCTACATTGATTAAGACGTTTAATGTCTACATAAATGGCTTTCCAACTGTGTAATGTAGAGAGTTACTCACAGGAAGCATTTTTCAAGTTTTGCCCTTTCAAATCACATTCGGATATGTACATAACATCTCTTGGCCAAACAAGATATTCAATGACGAATTATATAAAAAGACAAAATCGAAAAGCATATACCTTGAGATGAAGATTTGAATATTAAGTTGGCATGGACACATCCCAAGAATGCTAAATGATAGAATACATAGGGCTGCACTGAGGTGGACGCCAGCAGAGAAAAGGATAAGAGATTGGCCAAAGACCTCCTGGTGTACTGTCATGGCCTAGGTTGAATAGATGGGTCATTCACAAGATAAAGCACAAGCCAAAGTCAAGCATAGGACAAATTCAAATCAAATTAAAACAAGGCAGAGAAAGCAAGTCACTTGAAGGTATTATTTGAACAGCGGCGGGTGAATCTCACAAACGATATTATGAAGTTCATATTATCAGGTCAAAATTTTAGGTCTCAAAAGTATTTGTTTGGTAAAATGTTTGTAAGAAATTATACGAGTAAAAGTGCATACTATTTGAAAACCAAATGAATAAAATACAACAAATGCCTCGTTCTGTAGTTGTCTTGATTTTCTTATTCTGAAAGCAAAATTGCCTTATTTCCGTTATTCCTCTGGCGTCCCTCAATTAGTTTGACATCGTTGGGAAACGCGCACGCGCAGCTGGGTTTGCAGCAGAGAGCACGAGAGCGAGTGAGCCAATGAGATGGCAGTACACACAAAAAGGCGTCCAATCAAGTGGTAGAACTAATTGTGCTGCATTCATTGCCCGTGGGAAAACCGGTCGAATGGAGTTGGATGAAGTTTACACGTACAAACTTGATTTAAGCGTTTTAAATGGTTAAACGTAAACTTTAAACTTTTAAATTTGGGCTTCAGCTAAAAATATTGTAGACCTTAAAGTGAAGTTAACAACTTGTAAACACTCTTACTTTACAAGTGTATGCATAGACGTCATCTAATGGAAACATTCTGTTTCTGACTCTAAAACCACTGAAATTATCTATCTATCTATCTATCTATCTATCTATCTATCTATCCGTCTGTCTGTCTGTCTCTCTCTCTCTCTCTTTCTATCGATCTTGCTTGTCACATGGTCTCGCCAGGCTTGTCACTCCCCTAAGAGGAGGAGGAGAGAAGTCGCTTCCGTATTTTTGAGCCTCGAGACGCGCCGTAGTTGCGTATGAAAAGGAGAGGCTGATACATGAGGTAAACTTCACCAATGTAACTGTTATTAGATATTGATCGTATGATAAGTTATTGAACCCGCTGTACCTAGAAGCCTCATATATATATATACGTGATTTATAACCCCGTGCTCGCTTAGATCAACTGATCGCTTGTAGCCATTAGCCATTTGCGCTAACTTTATTTGCTAACCGGTGTGTTTATTGCGGTTTATCAAAAGTTCGTTGTGCACATGTCACAAATATTTCCAGCACAAATGATGCGCCTTTATAAACCGTCACATTCTATTATACTGAAAGGTTTTAAACGTGCACAAGTCGCCACTTTATCAAAATTTGAACCACAAATCTACTTAGCAACCATAAACATCCTATCAAGCATCAATAAATGGATAAGAGAGGGACTAGGTTTAAATGCACAGTGAACAATTGAACTATTTCAATGTTGCCCTTAATGATAAATTTCAATTATTTTTTTCCTTAGCTGAAATACATGTAAAATAAGCAGTCATAATTTTTTTTCAAATGGTAACTGTTACAGACTGAATTTACAAAACATTTGTAGAAGCTGTATTTGAAAAAATCCAAACTATTGTTTGTTTGATCACTTTTGCCAACTCATCAAAATTCAGGACAAGAGAGTTCTAAGAAGCAGCATTTTTACAGATTTCAAATGTAAAAATTGGTCATATTTGAGCCAAACTGTCTGTAAGGATAAAAAAACTTAATTTGATAACCAAAGATTATTGGTGAATGAATATTGTGTTCATTAATTTGACTCTATTCCCACTAAGCTGAGTGAACTGTGGATTTCAGGATTTCTCATTCACTCAATCTGTTTTTTTGAAAACGGATACAAGACTGGCTGTCTAACATTGGTAAAATATACGAACATAAATGAAGTGGTAAATGTGATTTTATAGATCATATAGTATTCCCCAAAGATGTAAGAACATGTAACATTTGTTTAATAACAGAACTATAGGTAATTTTAGCATCCATTAAATGATTCAAGGAATAGGTCCCTTAACAGGAGCATTTAATAATCCTCTGCTCACCTTCTCATCAGTAGAAACTGCTGAAGCTTTTACTCATCAGAAAATCAAGAGAAAAAAGCCCCTAAAGTGAACAAATAACCTGACCAAGAGTTGCACTGTGGACCCAAAAGTTCAATATTTACTTTATTTTCCTAACATTTCACCCAACAGTACAGTGATCTGCTGGAGTCTCGCTGCCCTCATGTTCTCATGAAGGTCGTGTACAAAATTTGAGCCAGAAACGATTCATGCCCTCACAAATAATAAATAAATAAATGTTTTTCATTTTTTGAAAAAATATATTTAAAACTAAAATAAATACAAATAAAATGTATGCAAAATTTTATACATACATGATACATGGTAATTTAATTAACATTTGTAATATTTGAAAAAGATTGATGCTTTTCTGTCTTGGGTAGCCTATCACTCTAGCAGTGGTCACTGAGAGTGAACACTGTGAAAAAGTGCTTAGGGATGAGAGCCATCCTGAAATGCAGAGGATGGCTCTGGATGATGTTGGGGGGTCTTGGCTGGGCCACCTTTTGAGTGTCACAAGGAGGTGGGGGACTGTGCTCAGGGATTGGCCGACTGGTGAGGCAGTCCCCAGATTCAAAATTACAGTGGGATCACAGTTTCCGCCTCTTAGGCAAAAACCTATTGCGGGGGTGCTGGAAAGGAGTTGTAGACCAATTATCAAACCTCGGATTCAGGAGGTGCAACGAGGAGTCCAACCTGGTCAGGTAACAGTGGACTAGCTCTTGCAAGGATACTGGCGAAGTCATGGGAGTTCACTCATCCAGTATGTGCTACATACTTGGAGAGTCCTATGGTGGTATCCTTCTCAGTGTACTTTGTGTGGTGCTCCAAGAATATGGGTTGCCAGGACAGGAGTTTTACTGGCCATCCTGTCCTTGTATAACCAGAGTGAGAGTTCCTAGTACGTGTTCCACTCTGGCGAGGCTGTTCCTTATCGCCGTTTCTGTTTGTGATATTTGTGAAAAGAACCTAAAAGTGGAGCTGAGGTTTGGAGATTGGCCAGGAGGCCATAAGAATGTATCTCTACTTTTTGTAGAAAACATACTTCTGTTGGTTTCATCAAGCTGGGAAGGGGTTTAGTAGCACTGCCATGGTTCTCTGCTTGAAAAGGGTGGATTGTCCTCTCCAGCTGGGCAGTGAAGGAGTTCAAGTATCTTTGGGTGATGAGTTGGGGAAGAATGGAACATGGAATCCACTGGCGGATTGGTGTTGTCGTGAAACGAAAGTTGAGCTTCACAGCAAAGCTGTCAATTTACAGACCAATTGACTTTCCAACTCCATCCTATGGTCATGGGTGCAGGGTGGTGACTCAAAGAATGCTTTATATGCTCAGCCTAATTTACATGTCTTTAATTTTCACTGTTCTTTATTAATATGTATCAGAACATAAACCTTTTACTTGCTAACCTTTAGTTGTTGGTTTTTGAATGACTCATCAAATTATTTTAATGACTTCACAAATAATCATCTAGTGTAGTCATAGTCATCTTGTATGTTTATCCATCAGCGAATACGTGAATGCCCATTGTAAAGGTAGGTTGTGTGTGTGTGTGTGTGTTTGTGTGTGGTATGTGCGTGTGCAGCAGTGGACAGCGCACCGTAAAGCCTCAGTTCTGTCGTTTGTAAAGCACCGCTGGCTCACCAGCATTGGTGCTTTGTCCTCCCTTGTATCCCTAATGCAGACCCAGCAGTTTCAGTTCGAAGTAAAAAAATGCAACGGAAAACACAGGAACACTTTGGTTTAGCGCCAACCAGTCAGAGAAGATGAATTAGAAGTCATACCTCCGTCAAGGTTGAGCGAGCCATAAATGGTCTCATCGTCTGTGTTTTGTTTGATTCTAGGTACTCTAGAAAATTTAAAGAAAGGCTTCGGGTCAGCTTGAGGTTAAACCCAGAATCTTCCTTCTGTGAGGCAACAATCACAACACTTGCATGTACCCAATACCCGATTGAGCGCATGCAATACTGCGATTGCAGTTAAAATGTGAGTAATACATCCTACACTTAATAGCACATTCCAAGTTGTTAAATCTCTGTACATTCACAGTGTATGACTGTGTCGTTTTGCATTCTAGTGTCTTGAAGGATTCATGCTGCTTGGTTGATTGGCAACAGACCTGATATCTTGCGAGCATCTGCTATGGCTTTGCCCAGATTTTTCAGCGAGTGGAAATTGGAGCCAAAATCATGTTGTGTAACTTAAGCAGAAAGTGTACAAATTGACAAAATTGCCTCAGTTGCCTGAATGAGTACTTGCTTGAATAAATCGGTTACAATCACATTCTTGGTTCTTTTAACCCTACTCCAATTAAAGCTGACAGCAACTTCATTTTAGTATACTAGAGTGCTGCTCTAATGTGACTGAGAGTAGAAATGGCCTTCACAGGCATCCCTCACCATTCGCAGGAGTTAGCGGTGCCAGGGGGGTGCAAAAGTGTACCTGTAGGTGTCAAAATCTCTTTCCTTTCTGGTAACATGTAATCCCTCTGCCTTATGTATTCTCTCTTATCATGTGGGAATTCCCATTTTATAGCAATCCTGCACCCACATGAATTTAGCAGTCTGTTCATTAGCACCTCGTCGAACACGCAGACCAGATGCTGCAGCTACACAAACAGCATTGCAGATTTTCATTTCTTTCTTCTTGATATACAATACAATCTACTCATTTATACCATAATGACAAGCAACAGCAGCAGCTGAATTAAGTCTCTGTAGCATAACCAACAATTGTTTTCACTTTATGTCTCCTATGTCTCTCCTAAAAGTTTTACATTGTGTTTATATACATTGTGTAATATGTATTTTGACAAAATTATATTTGTTGTAAGAAACAACATTTGTCTGGCCCTGGTGGTGGATTGATGTTTTACTTAAGTTGAAACTGAGCAAAATCTGGACACGACATTCTATTCCAGCCGTGATTTACAAAAACTCCTCAATCGGCCTCTGGATTTGGATCACACACAAAATTTTATCTTCCCTGGGCAATGCATTACCCCCCCACCTTCCTGCTAACAAACAAACAAATTTATGAATTAGCATTTTTGCTTTACTCACATCACATCACATACCAAAAATTTGAGTATAAGATAATAATGTAAACTTAGTGACTGTGTTGTTGAACTAAAAGTACAGTTAAAGACTCTTTATATGTACTTTGGTACAGCTTCTGTGAAAGCAATTATCTGGATCTTGACTAATGTATATTGCTTAGTTTATTGGTAGTCTTAAAACAGAACTCAGAGAAAAACAAAATATAAAACATGGAAACTAGGTATAATTAAACAGGACGTTAGAAATTTAAAATAAATGCATTTGGGGAGCCTTGTGTCAAATGTAAAAAATGAAATGCCCTGAAAGGCACCAACTCAGTTAAGTTGCTTTTGTTTAAGTGGGTGCCTCTTATGATTATTATTCAAATTATCTTTCAACATTTATGCAAAGTTTTTGTCAGGCGCAGGACAAACGTACAATGTCTTACCTGTTTGTGTGAGTGTGGAGACGAACGG
>OMNV01001719.1:6228-30695 GCA_900303265.1 Brotula barbata
TGCACGGGAGTCGCACTTTACCAGTAAGACACACACACACACACACACACACACACACACACACAGACTGTTGCTCCAAATCCAAGTCCAGTCATTTAGACACTTTGCATGGTGACTCAGCTAGCCGTCACCACTTCGCCTTTCTGTCCCTGCCCTACACACGCACACACACTCACACAAACACACACACACACACACACACGATTTCAGCCACGACAGAGGACAAAATGTTTTTGAAACGTCCTCATCTCCTCCTCCCCCCATCCTGCTGCAGGTCTCTCTGCTGAGGTGTGCGTTGTCAAAATTACAAGATTAGCAAAATAATAACAACATCAAATTAAATCTTAATGATGTATGTTTTTGTAATGTTTTGTGCATTTCCTTAATTTTAGCGTTGCCGCTCCCCTGTCACTATTCCTTTTTATACAGGGCAAAATTGCAAATCGCCTCCAAATTGTTGCACTATGACCAGCTCTAACCTTACCTTGAAGGCTAAACTGAGCGATGTTATTTCGAGCCACTTTCATCTCACCTGCGGAGGCTCACAGCGATGTGAAAAGTGGCGGACAGATGGAGTTATGATTTTCCCCCTCTGCAGGGTGCCTCGTCCAGCCTGGTGGTGAAGTTTGCCGATTCAGAGAAGGAACGAGGGCTGCGGCGGATGCAGCAGGTGGCCTCTCAGCTGGGAGTCATCAGTCCCATGACCCTGCACCTCGGGGCCTACAATGCCTACACACAGGCTGTGAGGAACACACACACACACACACACACATACTCTCATGCATTCAAGTGCATTAGTGGAAGCTCTCACTTTCTTGCTGGAAAAGAATACAGTGTGAAAAGTGTTTCTTTAGAAGTTATCAAATTCATGCATGGAAAATCAAGCATTGTGTGTGCAGCCAAAGCATGTGAGGGTGAATTTCACACTAGATTTTCTCATGTAAAATTATAAATAACTAAATAAAAACAGATGGCTGTTTTTGTCTTTGCTAAGTGACTGCTCACTGCAGATTACTTCAGAATTGGCCCTTCACACTTCACGGGATTCTGGTACTTCCAGCCTGACAACACAGCCTGTGATGGTTGTGATGAATTGTTTTAAATGACTAAACCTCAGTTAAAATGTAAGAAAAATAAATTCTGGCCATATAAATATTGGTCATATTGGGCTAGTGCTCACATGAGCCCAATATGACCCAGATATGGGCGTGATAGCATTATTTTCATTTATCTTGAAGCGTTTGCACTGGTCTGACCAAACAGTCACCATAGACAGACGTCACATGTTATCTTGTATTGTGCAGGGATTTGAGATTCCTATAATTTGACTCTTGATTTAGCTTCACACTCATTAGAACTGCCATGATTATTGTATGATACATATTTATGACTTGTGAATATGTATGCACGTCTGGACTTCTCGGATCTAGTTTGGGCTTTTAAAGGTCTGAGTTGTCGACCCTAAAGAATCGCTCTCTGTCCCACTTTTCTCTCCTCCACCCTTTCGCTCCTCCTCATCTTCAGTTGATGCAGCAACAGGCCCTGGTGGCGCAGTCGGCCTACCTCTCTCCTGTTGCCACGGTGGCGGCGGTTCAGATGCAACAACTCGCTGCCCTCAACCCCAGCAGCATCATTGCCACACCAATCGCATCCATCACCCCCTCCTCAGGTAATGAGAGGCGGAGATGTCCCACTCGGCCCACCTTTATTACATTTCCAGCTTGAAATATGAGCACAGACACTACGAGGAGGAACTAAGAGAGCAAAATAACAAACATCCATTCTGTTGTTGTTTTTTAACCCTCAGCCTGTCATGATGTTGGACATTTTACTTTTTATATGTAGTGTAAGGCAGAGTCACCTGACTGTCAAGCTCCTGGAAAGTGATGGTGTTGAGAGTGATAATTCTTAACTTTTATTATTCAAACGATCACAAATTACACCAATTTTCCATGGTGTTTTTTCTGTTTATCAGTCATGAGAGAAAAAAATGCAGATTAAGGCTAACCAAGGATTAAAAGAAACAAAAAATATAGAATACCTTTATTGTTTCTGCAGGTACCAGCACTCCTCCCTCCATTGCTGCCACACCCGTTCCTGCTCTGCCTCCACCAATTGCAGTCAACAGTTATGCCTCTGTTCCGGCTCCGCCCAGCGGACAGTCCACAGAAACCCTCTATACCAACGGTGTTCATGCATATCAAGGTACAGGAGGGACAACTGGACTAGATTGGATCAAATGTTATTGGAGCGTGATGATGTGCTCCAAATAGCATTGAGCATTTTGGTGACCATGTGTTTCCTGTGCCACAGCTCAGAGTCCTGTCCTGGACCCCCTGCAGCAAGCTTACACAGGCATGCAGCACTACACAGGTGAGGATCTCAGCACTGAACCCTCACCGCACAGGACCGATGTGTCCTGCGAGAAGCAAGAATATCGTGCAGTAATTATCCACCTGTTAACACGGTGGTTTAGGTTGAAAAATCAATAACTGCAGCGTGTCAGACTGAGATGCTGGGCTCAAAACTTATCAATCAACCCACAAATTTCAAGATGTTAGTAATATAAGGTTTTCTCTGCCCAAGTTTTCAGGTTTGTGTACTGAAGACACAACATGGCATTAGTTAACGCGATGGAACACAGCTGCGTTACCATTAAACTTCCTTATCGCATACCCTGCATAAAAAAACGCATCTGCTGCATATTAATAACATGAGCACATCGATTAATGTAAATAACCCCCATCGCTGTAGAATGAGTCATACATCACAAACTACATGTACAATATGTTGCCGTTTGAGTCTGTAGGCGGGAACGCCGTGAGAAGTTGTTCACTGCTCTCTCCTCTTCACTTGTTCCTCCTCTTCATCAGCCACCTACCCTGCTGCCTACAGCCTGGTGGGACAGCCTTTCCCCCATCAGCCCACACTAGTGGCTCAGCAGCCACAGCAGCCGCAGCAGCTGCAGCAACGGGAAGGTAAACCCCAAAGAGCTGTGGATCAATGTGTGTGGTGTTCTGACTCACTTTTTAGCACCATTCACATTTATCACAGCATTCCTATTCCATACACACCACTGCTATTTCTCACACACTCGGTCAACGCTGCAGCACTCAAATTAGCCTCTAACATGTGTCTCATCTTATCTTGTCATATGTGCGTGTGTGTCCTGGCATGCAGGTCCTGAGGGCTGTAACATCTTCATTTACCACCTGCCGCAGGAGTTCACAGACTCCGAGATCCTGCAGATGTTCCTGCCCTTCGGGAACGTCATCTCTGCCAAGGTCTTTGTTGACCGAGCCACCAACCAGAGCAAATGCTTTGGTGAGTCACGCCGATATTGAAGATGACAGCGTGTGATGGTTTATTACGATTATTATTGTCTCGGCGTTCTCCTACTCACACCACCGCAACCTTTTGTTCTATTTGTTTTCTGCCGTGTTCTCCATAGGTTTTGTGAGTTTTGACAACCCATCCAGTGCCCAGACTGCCATCCAGGCCATGAACGGCTTCCAAATTGGCATGAAGAGACTGAAGGTGCAGCTGAAGAGGCCCAAGGATGCCAATCGACCTTACTGAAGGAGGTGAGTTGGATTGACGTTTGAGTGGCGACCGGAAGGGCACAGGGAGGGATTGATAAGCAGCGGGGAAAACGAGCGTGGCAGTTAAAGAGATGGACGGGCTGTAATTGAGAATGTTTAAATGACTGTCTGTCTTTCATCTGGAACTGAGAATGTAAATAAGTTTAGATTATCTTCAATGAGGTGACACTAATCTAAAAATAACATTGAGCTGAGATACATTAGAAATGACAGCGCGAGGATCAAGAGATAATCATGTTGTTTACTAGTGACTCCTTCTTAATTTTGCTCAATAAGTAGTGACAGGCGTATTTACTATTCAGATGTAGGTTTGTACTATGTAACCACTGTCCAGTGATAGGGCTGAATGCAACTACTGTTCTCCATTAAATTTATTTTACTTTTCATTTATTGTTTTTGTGCTGTGCCATATGCCATTTTCCTGAAAAAAAAACATCACACCACTCTCAAGACTGTCCTGTCCATACATATATCGTGGAGACTGCGTCGCTATGACTACGGTTGCCAAGCAACCACTAAAACCTCCCCCTTCCTCTCACTGCGTTGTAAGTTAATTGGCCTGTGTTGGGTGCTGTGGCGATATTGCCTGTGATGGTTGCCATTAGCAATTTTTTATTTTGGGCCGTTGCCTTGATTCACCATGCTCTACTGCATGGCGGGTTACTGTGGCGACCATGAACTGTGTTTGGTGCGTTGTGAGTTTCCTCTTATTATTTTGTCCTGGTTTTAATCCTTGCAAACACTTATCAATAACTGTCACTTTACCTCAGCATCTGTAAGTAATTGATTATCATGACATGCTGATTTTTTTTTTGCTATTCCTGTCAAAGCAGCAGTGCTAAGAGCTAAATTAGCCTGTTAGTAATCATCTGTCCATCAAATATGGATATATTACCACTTTTTTCCTTTTGGACTTTTTTGCTTTTGAATAGTTTCCTTTTTGTTGTCTGTCATGATTATCATTCTTACATGTTCCCTTTGTTTAGTGGGTTGGTGTGGTAGTCTCGGTGAGTGAGGGGTTTTCGTTTGGTTGTAATTCAACTCCAAGTGACTTGGTGCCTGAACTCTATTTGGTTTTGTGAAATTGAAAGTGTAACGAAGTGATCTTGTAAATTGTGCCCAGGACAGTATTTGTCCGTGTGTGTGTGTGTGTGTGTGTGTGGGTGGGTGTGTGTGTGTGGGAATGTGAGCAAGTGGAAAGAGATTTTATGTGCATTGTTCTGTGTGTGTGTGTTTTGTATTGAGTAGATGTGAACATGTTTGTGTGTATGCGAAAGTGTGTGTCGTACACATACCTTATTAATGAAGGTTTTGGGTAAAGATGTTTGGTTCCTGTGATGCAAGCTGCTGGCTGAGGAACTTTATTCCTATGTAGGAATTCTGGGATACTGAAAATTGTAATAGCCATATATCAAATAAATAATCTTTATAATTAAAAGTTCATCATATCTCTCGCACACAGGGTATCCGCAGGAGTCTAAAACTATATATCAATGCTTAAACTGGGCTTACAGGAGTAAGAATGTTATTACAAAAAGAACAGAATTTGAATAAATGTATAAATTCAGAGCAAAGACGTTTGTGGTCACCTGATGAAAAAGCAGAAAAAATACAATGATTGATTACATTTTGTTCTAAAATTACAAAGACTTTTAGATAATAGTATTTGCATTATAAAAAGAACATGATGAGAACCTCTTAATTATAGTTAATAATGTCAACAAGTTTGATCCAGAATAACCCTAAAATTGGCATTGCAAAATAAATAAAATCATAAAATCATTCTCTTGCACCTGTGGATGCTCTGTGTGCAGCAACCTGCATCAAATATAACTCACTTATAAACACCAAATCCAGGATCTTGCTTTCATCACATGCTGTTTTTTTGGTGAGTGACAGGATTCTAAATGTCATAAGAATGATTGTAATATAAATACCGATGGTATTTTCAAATTTGGAGCATTTGATCCCCACCAGAATTCCTGCTGTGCATGTTCAGAATTAATTTGCCTGCCAACAGAGATAAAAACATTTATTCTAAGAACGTGCATACTTGCAGCAGTATGACTGTCACTGTTTGAGTTGCATGGACACATTAGTCTTTACTGAGATTTCCCTGAGCGATCAGTGTAAGCGGTGTGTATTGCAGACACCACTCCACCTCCAAAGATTCAGACTGTGTGTTTCATTGGTGTTGGTTTTGCTTTTAAAAAAAGCTCTGTTCTTTTTCTCTTCTTCTTTACCTCCAGGAAAACCTAAGAGTTCAATCAAGAAACCACATGGGATGCCCCAGCCTTTTTGGTTGTTTGACCAAGCGTATAGCACAGGAGCAACACTTCAGAAAAACAGTATCACATGTATGCGCTTTAAAAACAAAAACAGTAATGTCAACAACAAATACTGTACAGCAACACAAGCAGAAAGGGCAAAGGAGGTGTCATGTGCTCCAGAATTCCAATCATTCCACAGCTGGATTAATTTATATTATGTACATACTCTATTGTCAGCAACAAGTTATGAAAATGTTAAGAAAAAGCATATCACTGATGTTATTCTACTGAACAGGGTTCTACTGTATAGTGTGATTTGTGGTCTATGGATTAACAAAGAAAGCCAGTCGACACACATACAGAGGAGCAAGACTGGGAGAAAATAAAATGCTATTCTGTATGATTGGTAATATTGTTATGTAGAGTTAGTTTTGTTATTTATAGGTAAATTAACAATATGGGGGAAAATTAACAGGAAGAGAAATGAATTCCCTCTCGTTGTATATACTTGGGTTCCAAATGGAGATAGAAGACTTGAACTTCGCTGGTTAAGATTCTCTGCTGCCACTACTTTTAAAATTAAAAAAGTGGAAGGAAGGGCTGGGAATTTTTCTATCTTGATTTTTTACGTTTAATTTATTTGGTAATCAATGTAATGGAGGGGAAAAATTAAAATGTTTTGGGGTTTTTTTTATTTCTGGAGAAAAAAAAACAACAGGATTCCTGTGGTCTGCAGGACGATGAACACACTTATTGTAGAGTTTTTAATTGCAGAAATCTACCTATGGAAGTAAAATAATAATAATGATAATAATAATAATAATGATAATAATGTTTCTTTATTTATTCTCTACAATCGCTGTTTTAAAACATATGTCTTTAAAGAAAATAAAGTACAATTTAGAAAAAAAGTACAGGAGTGCATGAAATGTCTGTCATTTGTCTCTTCTCAGAGTGACGAATCAAAAGAAAATCATAAAATATGAAGGTTCTCTCACCATTTGGCTGACTAATCAGGAATGATCATCAAGGGGAGTTTGCTGCTCTCTATAGGCCTAAAAAAGTACTGAGGAAACTCAAAACATGCATTTTTCTTCAAGATTCTGACCAGGAGTTCCAATACTGACCGATCTCATGGAGGTTAGTGAATATACTGTGTATGTGTACTGTGTATATCATCGTCCATGTGAGGTGCTCTTACCACTGAATACAAACATTTTTAATATACAGTATTTTGTATTGTCACTGTTACTGCACATCCTACTTGCCTGAAACATGTCATTACAGCATGAATCCCTGAACACACACCTCGGGGATCAATGAGATGGAACAGGATTGTAGAGGAGTGTGTTAAGCCACAGCTGTGTTCAGCCTGCCTACCACAGTGTTCAGGGCTTGGTCTGATGAGTCCAAACATGCCTTAGCTGTCTTTGGCATGCTTCCATCTGTGAGGGGTGATTAATGCCAGTGACAGAGGAACAAGAATGCTGGATTTTTCTTTTTTACAAAGCCTCTTGCTTTAACTTGTGTTCATTATGGAAAGGAACACTCTTTTTTTTTTATACCTCAAACATGCCCAACCTCTTCAACTTTGGGGTTACCACCAATGTGTCCACTTTTACAAGGCTTTGTTTTAAATTCTAATGAAAAGCCCAGAGGTACTAAATCTATCAGGATGCATTTTGGAAAAATCTCCATAACATTATACCAGAATAAAGAGAATTTTAACAGAAATTAAAGATGCTGTAGTTTAAAAAAGTACTAAACTTTTCATGTGCAACTTTCCTGCTTTTTTGAAATAGGTACAGTATAGAGGCAGACAGGTAAGACATGCAGCAAAGGGCAGGGAATTGAACCTGTGATCCAATGGTATGTGGAGCGGCCTGACTTTCAAATATATTAACAGCTACAGCTTTTCACAAACTTATCTGAAGAATTGTAAATACCTGATTACCTCCTGATGGGAAACTATAAATTAAGAGCTCTTTGAAAAATATGCCTGCCACAATAGCAACAATGACTGGAGGCTGAAAAGATTAAACCTCCTTCATTTTACTGCTTTTGCTTATGACACCACATAATGTGTTGCATATAATACACAGACAAGCTTTAACGTGCATGTGACTGTCAACACCTACCGCTGTCTGTTGACGTAAACATCTCTCACATACGCCACCTAATGGTAAGGAGTGGTATAAAAAGAACTTAACCTACGTAAGGAGGGCTACGCGAAGTTTTCTGATGTTCTTGGATCCGTCTCAATACATACTGGGCTGCCTATATCGTCAGCTGTTTAGCTAGAGTGCGTTTTAACCAAAAATAGTACATCGCTTAACATTTTATTGAGTCACCATGTTAGACAGCAATTACACCGGCAATCTTTCCCAGCTGTCAAATTTTCCTTTATCAATAGCAAAGATACAAAAAGCTAGCATGCTAATCTGTTATTTCCCGCAATGTACCACAAATGACTTGTAAGTTGATACAATAAAACGAGTTGATAAATAACTATGTGTAACAATTTTTAACAAAAAAAAAACGGGAAAGACACCAACAACTCCACATTTGTAGAAATAACTTGAAAACTACTTTGCTGTCCGCCATCTTGAATTGAAATTTAGAAACGCACCGCCGCATTGCTTTGTGGGAGTTCCTCGTTGATTTGGGATACATATTGTAGCACGTTAAAGAAATTATAGAAGAACTCTTGAGTCACGAAACACTAATTTATTAAGTGCGGCAGGCTAGTTATCTAACAGTAACAGTCGTCCTTTCTTCTGGATAGTCGTAGGGTCATTATTGGTGCCAATAATGTCACTCAAGGTACAATGCCCAAAGGCATGATGGGGAAACCCCGCCCACATAACCCCAAACACGTTACAATATGTTGCTATTTTTTTGATCGGTGAAATACACAAGATATCTAAGTGGAGCATATTTGTAGGTTTCTACAAACAGGCGGCTCTTGTGTCGGGATGTGGTTAGGATAATTTCAATTGTATTACATCCTTCGTACTTCCATGTGTACACCGGGCTCTTCATTATGGTAAACTCTCGACGGAAAAAAAAACAGGCGTTGGGATGTGTGGCATTAACCAGCCCTCATACACAGCGGACGCTCACGTACGTCACTTTAAATAGCCGCTCCCCCGCCCCTCCGGTCCTCTCCTAACATACTACCATAATTTGCACTAACTACAAATCTGAACAGCCCGGATAAACGCTAACAAGCCTGGGCCCATTCAGACCTCTTTGATCAAGCGGAAAAGTGCAAACCAAACGTCATTTCCACTTTTGGGGCCATTCTGAATTACAATCTGCAGGTATGAAAAATGCGCCATAGTTTTTGGTAAGAATGTGTCGAAGCTGAGGTTAGGGGAGGGAAGAAAAAACCCAACGGGCGGATTGCTGCTCTTTCCGCGGTCAACAAGTTGGAGCGTCTTTGATGGTGAGCTCCGCATGAAAGCCCGCAGGTACGACAGAATCCGAGGAGCAGAGCGGCAGCGTTGTGACATTATTACCCCGCATACAAGTGAAGTGAAGTGAGGTAAGTGGACTGCACCGTTACACCGCTCCGTTTTTACGTTTCTGACAGGACAATCGGCTCCGGCGTAGCTGGAAACGCGCAGCCCTCGTCAGAGGCACACATTCGGCTGTTATTTTTAGACCGAAGCCGGAGAGCCGTCCTCCCGGGAGGCTTTCTGTGAACTTTTAACTATCCATCAAACTTTTGCTAGCGTCCGCAGCAGCTCCCACATCAAAAGTTTACGCAGCCAAGCTAACACTAACAGGCCTTGTAGTACTGGTGTGCGATGTTTGTTCAGCAACACCGCGATAAGACAAGGACAAGGAGGAAACGCTACAACCGCGGCTGTGTGGAGGAAAAGAGAAGTAGCAGCCGACAGAGGAACGGGCCTCCGTCCTTAACAGACAAACGGCTAAAAAGTTGCGAAAGAGGCAATGGGCGCAAAATGGCCCCAGCGCTGTGCGTCGGCGGGCTTTTTTAGAGGAACATATTGCGTGTCTGTGTGGCGCAAACGCGTGAATAACTTTGTTGTAGTCAGGAAACACATTTGAAGCTCCATCAGGCTGTAAGAGTTCCGCTATGTCCGGAGACTCCCCGCTTGCGCCATGCTCGAACAGTCAACCACTCCCTGCGCGAGTTTACGCAAAAAGCGCAGCTCGCTGTGACTGACACCGGCGTTAACCGATCCTGGATGTGTCAGTGTTTGCAGGCAATGGTCTTAAAATATCAACAGAAGGATTGCCGCTAGGCCTTCGTGAGGACAAAGCTTTTTTTTTTTACTGAAACAATTTTTGTGAAACCTCTTAGCCAATGTGCCCGGAGGGAAAAGTATTGACGTCATACTTGAGCAACAGTAGAAATATCTCATTCAAAAAATTGACTTTACTACAAGTTAAATTTGCCCATTAGGGACAACTGCCGAGCTGCTGATGTATATTTTAGTGAAGTATTAAAAATATTTTTGGCATAATAACTCCGCTTTACCATTTGAAGTGAGAGTGAAATAATTTCTCGTTCCTCCCTGTGGCACTGTGAGGTCATTCTAAAAGCATTTTGACTTTCTTTTTCCCCCCCAACGATTTTTTTCAACGATGGTGCTAATAGTTTTTACACACACATAATGTTCAGATATGAAGTTAAGCAAAAATATAAAGTTCACTTCCGTAGGCACTTTTTTTCTTCGCGATTAAATACAGTGTGTAGGTACAGTGTACTACTAATTCAGTGCAGGCGTTGATGATATCACGGATACAAGCAGACAAAAATATTTTCCACCCATGGGTGTCAAGTCTCACCCTCGGGGATCAGGTGAGGATGTTAGACATAAGGAGTCAAGTTTATTGTTTAACTTTACAGGCCCACATAACATTTCCTGGCTCAGCTGTCTATGAGGACAAGGAAGAACTCCTCAAAAAAGATTTTGCATTACGGGGAAAAAGGAAGAAATAAGAGATTCTCTCTGCTTGAGTGGCCAGGTATGCAATAAAAATGTAGGAAAATAACATGAAAGCCATTGAACACTGGTTTAGTAAAGAATCTCAGATCCACATTTAAAGTGTTATGAGAATAAGTAGGTTTTTAAATGAAATTTAAAGATAGCAGAAAAGGTCCCAATGCCTCCTTGGATGCTGTTCGGGGAATGTGTTCCAAGTATGTCCAAGTGGGAGGAGAGGCAGACCCCCAGAATACACAGAGGTTTTATCTTCCAATCTGGCCAAGGAATGCCTTGAAACACCCCAGAAAGAAGCGGAGGACTTTAGTAGTGAGATGGACTCCTGCTGCCTCCATAGTCAAGCCATGATCAGGCTTTGATAATTGGTGGATTGATTGATTAATTAAACCAACCCATTTCATTAGGGCATACAGTTTTACATTTACGGATTTACAGGTACTAAATATACACAAACATTAAAATACTTCTGCCATCTGCTGTCACTGCAACGAAGCCCATGCGTGCAAAAGTCATCAGTAAAAACTGTCAAGTTAATCTGTAACACTGGCTTTACCAGAATAAGTGTCATTTCGCCTGATTTTTCCCTCCTACTGTCATTTCCTTCTGCTGCTAATGTGAAAGCGGGAGCCTTAATGTTTTCGACATTCACCTATCCTCAACTACTCATTTTTTTCTGATAATCGCGTGCTATGCGCTGGTGATACCAATACTGTTATTGTAGCAAAGATTGGTGTGTTGGACTTGTAATGCATTATTTGCCTCCGGTATGTTTAACCCTGAGGCTGAAACAGGCCGCACTGCTGTGTTGATCCCTACTCTTGTGCTGGTTGGTGCTTGGTAATCTGTTAACAGAGCTCGTCTACAAAATGAGATGTGAGTTTACTTAAACTCGCTGTTGGTTAGCAGTTGGGGCCGTCCGTACCTGTTGGTCAGCCACATTTTGATCTCATCATCCCTGAGGAAACAGCAGGAGCAGACATCTTACTGTTTAAAATGTACTCCAAAACTTTGCACCTTAAGCTGATGTGACATTTATTTGCCTAACTTTGAATATCGTGGGAATACATGTAGTCTGACTGGTTTTCAGTCCCCTGAAAACTTAAGAGAAACCCTGTGTGTGTTTGTGTGTGTGTATGTGTGCGTATGGTTGGGTGGGTGGGTGTTCTCCACAATTCACTCCAGGGCTGAATACAAATCTGCACTCATTGACCCACTGATAGCCCATTCACCTCCTCACACATGAGGTGATTTAGGACAATTAAACATTTTAAAGACTTGTCAGTGCAATGACTGCTGTCATATGAGCACAATAAGGCCAAATGTCCTTTATTTTATTGCCATTAGACACAGGTTTATGGATGCATCACAAGGGCTTATGGTAGATTTCTGATACACAGGAGGCAGTTAAAATCTTGAATTGATTAACTTTGAAAAATTGAGTTAGTTGTTATTTCACCTCCTCTGTTTCTAACTAAGGTGACTTCTGTAAACCTGCAGCAGCAACCCTCTCATGGTAAATCTCCTGTGCTCACAAAGCAGCAGGCTTGAGTTCCTGTGCACTCAACGTAGGCTTAAAATGGGTTAAAGTCCACACCCACAGTCTGTGTTCACGGATCTGCCAGGAGCTGTGTGACTTGTTGCCCTCCCTATTTGTTAACTTCAGTAACGTTGTCTTCATTCATGCACTTGATTCAAAACTCCATATCCTGACTTAAAAACAATGCTCCTTCCCTATATGATCCACTTTGGTAAGAGGTAGGTACTTAGACACCATCCACACTCCTGTCCTGTAGAAATAAAGGAGCCATTGTAACATGAGGATACCACACTACAACAAAATCAACAGTGTGTCAGTATAATAAAGTGGACCGGTGGCTCAGACTTCCATTGAGGAAGACTCAGCAACGCTGATGTCATTCAGTGTCCTGGGACTCCGGCAGTAGATCATGTTTCTCCCTCCTCTTAACAAAGCATCAGGCAGGATGTGTGTGTTCAGATAGCTGATGTTGATCATTCTGTGGTTAATGACATCAACATTTACTGAGAGAAGTTATCTTTCCTGGAAATGAATGAAACATGGTAGAGTAAGCTGCATCACAAGTTTTCTGTAAAAGATTATAAGCGCACGGCGTGTGTGTGAGTGTATTTGTAGGGGTGTGTGGAGGTGGGGTTCATATTTCAGATACTGTTACATTACATCTGTTATTGCCAGACTCCAGATCTCCACTCCAGCAGGAGGTGGCAATCCACCTCTGACCTGGTTTACAAACTGCCAATAAACAACAGGAAGAAAAAGGAAGTCACGTGAGAATTCGGGAGATGATACGAGTTATGTCACGTTGAACTCAGAGATCACTCTGGACCTCGATTTCACTGAAATCGCTTCTGTTAATCTGCCAATCCTACTGACAGATAAAACAACCCGCCAACATGTGCATAAACATCGTGTCCTTGGCCAGGGTAATTATTGATAATGTGAACTAAATGACTACAACGTGGAGGTGTTTATGGACATGTCAACATTTTGCTATTCAATAGTTCGATTACTTCTAGGTCAAGGCTGTTCTGTCAGTCTGCATAGTTTGGAGATTCAGTATATAACATCATGGTCATTGTATGATGTGTGAATATGAACAGATCAAGAAGGCTCTTTTTTCTGATTGTATGCTGACTCATAAATAGTAGTGTGTAGCATAATAAGTCCATCCAAGCTCTCAATAGGCACAGGAAGTACCCAAAGTCTGTTGATGTGCTACTTGGATCAATAGTCACTGCTCTCAGCCTCTCTTGTCACGGCTTAGTGAGTTCCTGTATTTATCTAATGGAAAAGCTGAACTAGGGACTGCTGTGCATGCAAATCCCTCTTTTACTGTGATTTTTAATTTCCAATCGCAATCCAAGCCATGGCGCACATCACGGATACCAAACTCTAGGAATCCACGTCTGTCTGCCATGTCTGTCCCCCAGGATGTTGTCTTGGCTGAATGAGCTGATATGGGCAGACTGGATTTGGTTTCCAGAAGGGCTGGGCTGGGCTGACCTGAAGGACCACGATGGAGTAGTTTTCCCTAAAACCGGGGACCTGTGGGTGACCATCCCCATTGCTCTCTGCTTCCTGGTCATCAGACAAATATTTGAGAGGTCAGCCATCATCATTTGCCTGTTAATCTCACGCTCTGTCTGCTTTGCATTTTTTCTGTTGCAAGAACCTTTCAGATCAGCAAATGTGCGTGTGTGTAAGCAGCAGGTTGTCGTTTCAGGAAAGTTGCTCTTCCGCTGGCCTCTCTGCTGGGAGTGAGAGACAGCCGACGTCTTCCTGTTGTCCCGAATCCCGTACTAGAATCCCATTTCAGCAACGCATCAAAGCATCCGACACAGGTAATCACCTGCCACACTTCACAGCCTTATACACTCAGTTTGTCTTTTGGTAAAGTCAAATGTCAGGATTCTAAACACTTAAAGATGGTGCTGGTATGTCTTCTAGAACTCCATAGAGAGTTTAAGTAAACAGACGGGGTGTTCTGTTCGACAAGTCCAGAGGTGGTTCAAACAACGAAGGAACCTGGAGCGGCCCAGCAAGCTCAAGAAGTTTCAGGAAGCCTGGTATCTAAACATCTTCAACTTTTCTGAAACATATGCGTAAAGGACTTTCCCAGTTTTAGAAATTTTAATTTAATTTAATTTAATTTAATTTAAATTTTTTCCTTATCATTCAGTGTTTCAAGTTGAGATTCTATTCTATTGCTGCAAAAGAATTGTTGGTTATGTGGTTGTTGTTATTGTTAATGACTGTTTCGTTCTGAGTAATTATGGGTGTGTGTGACTTAATGTGAATGGAGTCAGATATGGACAGGAGTCGGTGGTGGGTTCATAGTCTGTGTGTGGTAAAGATATGCGGCCTTATTTTGTGAATCACTATCTTCAACACCCATGTTTTAGCAATAATTCCCAGAGCACATGGGGTTGATTTATTGCAATTGTCCTCACTTAATGTATAGTTTGGTGTTGGAACACGATTTCTGAGATCACCGTGCATTCTCTTACAGTTGGAGATTTACATTTTACCTTCTTGCTTTCTTTGCTGGCCTGGCAGTCCTCGTTGATGTAAGTACTCCATGTGAACCTACAATAAGTTACAATAAGTCAAGAACATTCGCAAAATGGGACCATGACGTAGAAATGAAAACGGCCCTTAACAGGATTTGTCAAGGCAACACATACAAATATACACATGGTTTACTCTCATGGCCTCGAGTGAAAGAAGCCTAGAGTTGACAAACAGCTAACTGACACTACAATATCTTGGGACAGGCAGAAGCAGCAGCACTGCACCGTTTTAAGCCACTTACAGCCTGCATACTGTTTTTTTGTAATTATGCCATAAATGTGCACTATACAGTGGTATGTAGAGGGCTCCAAACATGGATGATTTGCAGATCATTTTATTAGCCCGCATGTATAACTTGCACCACTGTCTGTAAATGTCCTCCCCATCCATCAGAGCTTCAGTGAAACGGTGACCCAGATATTTTATTTCACTGCATGTCTGAAGAGGATTATTACGCAGAGAAGCCACTGCAAAGACTGATTTACTGACGTCTTTATTTCACACAATCATTACATTACTCCTTTTGGCATAAAATTTTATATTGTACCGTATTGTCGTAGTAACTCCGGCAGCCCAGCGCTACTGTACACGGACTGATAACGAATAGGTCATCTGCATACGTTATCATCAGTACAGCCTGTCCCACACCTATTCTGTTTGTATATGTCACCTCTGTATATATAGGATAAAAAGGTGATAACATCTCCCCTGCCTTGCACAATTGGGGGCATAAAACGAGGCAGATAGTTTCAGATTTAACCTGCATTGACTTAGTGAGCTAAAGTCAACTTTTTCATTGAAAACATCAGAGAGATGTACGAGTGTCCCGCACATTCCCTTTTGTCTTCTGCTTACAGGTGGTGGTGTCCTGGAGACGTACTGTATGTGTATTAATACTGAACATATATTTCTCCTCAGAAACCGTGGTTCTATGACACGAAGCAGATATGGGAGGATTTCCCAAAAATGGTACACCAATCCTTTGACCCGTTTTGTCTCAAATTCAATGAAGTTCATGTTTGAATATTTTAATGATTTTGCATTTGTACAATTAGATTGTTTTGGTTATGTAAGAGGATCATGAAGATTGTGCAAACTGGCTTATCTTCATGATTGTCAGCTAATTTGTTTACAAATTCTTGGCAAAGTGTTTTCCTAATCTTCTCTCCTTTTTTCCCCTCCAGCCACTGTTGCCTTCTCAGTACTGGTACTACATGATCGAACTGGGCTTCTATATGTCCCTAATTTTTAGTGTAGCATCGGATGTTAAACGCAAGGTAAGTGATACAGTGTGTTTCCCAAATTTCATTAACTGCTGTACAGGCAATAAAAATAAAAAAAGGAGTAAAGCAGACCTAAAGTGATGATGGTCAGTGAGTGCACCAAATAACAAGCCTGATTGGTTGCTGGAAGTGTATTTGAGGTCTGGGTATTGAATTCCAATTAAGCTAGCTTGAGTTGAGTAGGGCTGTCGGCTATCAAAATGCCATTAAAAAGATAATACCCTTATTCAATTCCCACTTTGTTAAAGGATACTGTTCGACAAAGTTGTAGTAAATACCCACATGTTCAGCTGTGACAAACTTTTCTGTTCTCTCCTGGTCCGGTGTTTTTCTTTTTCTCCTGGGAGTGAGTTAATGTGTGATCTGAGCTCTGTGGGAAATCTCTCTGTAGAAGGAAAGAGTAACCGTTCTGTTCACAAGTCCACTTTGTTGCCATAGGATGCAGAACTTCCAGCTCGTCAGCAAATCGCAATGCCCCACAAGCCAATATTTGTTTTATAACTTACCAAGGCAATGATTCATAAAATGTTTTTTTTCTGTGCTGTTTAGGAGACCCAGAGTGTTGAAATAGTTTGTAATCTGGAAATTTATTTTATAGCATTTTGTTGAGTTGCTCCTTTCTCGTATACATGGTTTTGTTCTCCTTTATAGCGGTGAAGCTGTATAATCACTGTTAATCATTTATAAAACATCAATGAAACACGTACTGACCATGAGTGACCGATCTTTACAGTCTGTTTCTCTGCTTCCCCCTTCAGGATTTCAAAGAACAGATAATTCACCATGTAGCCACCATCTCCCTCATTAGCTTCTCCTGGCTGGTCAACTACATCCGAGCAGGGACTTTGATCATGTTGGTGCACGATGCTGCAGACTATCTAATGGAGGTATGACCCCATGCTCAGGCCATTAAATCACAGCAGATGTCTGTATTTAACTCCACGGCTGATGTGAAAGGGCGACTGCATTGATTTCAGGGTTTTGTTATATCCCACATGGCAGAATTAAACAGTTTTCTTCAGTAATTACCCCCAAATGAAAGAATAGTTTAGTTTACCTTTTACTGGTAAATCCCAAACCAATCACGCAATCACTCAAACTTCACTGTAGATTTAAAAAACAAGTTGATGTAATTTGACTATCTCATCACACACATCATTCCAGTTAGCCGTTTGTTCATGTTCCTGCTAATCTCAAAACAAAACAAAAAGTAAATCTGAGTTACATATACATTTATCTGAAGAGATTATCTTAATCAAAAGGCCATCTCATATAGTTTGCTTTAATGTATTTCTTACGAAGGCATGGGGCTTTTATTCCTACGAGTGGTATGTGATTTTAACAACATGAGAGAACATGAACAACTCTGTTATAGTTGTTGTCATAGACATTCCGTACATGGATACATTGGATTACAGATTGCTCCTTTATTGTCAGAGTGAGACTGATTAAATCCAGTCCTGGGGTTTGGTCGTAAAAGTAAATGTAAGCGATTTGTAAGACTGAGACTGTTGTGTAGGCCTGTGATCCTCATAAACCTCACAGTCTGCCCTCTGGTGGTGAATAAATGCCGACGTTTCACTTTGATCTCTTTGTTGTTGATTGCAGTCAGCCAAGATGTTCAACTATGCAGGCTGGAGGAGAACATGCAATTTCATCTTCACTCTGTTTGCTGCAGTTTTCATCATCACCCGTCTTGTGATCCTCCCCTTCTGGTAAAAATAATGTCACATCAGAGTTACAGTTCACAGCTCTGTGCACCGCCTGTCACAGAGATAATTGTCTCCTGCCCCACTAACTGACTCTGACTGTTTTTGTCTCCTATCCAGGATCATTTACACGACGTTGGTGTACCCCTTAGGCCTCTACCGCCCCTTCATTGGTTTCTTCTTCTTCAATGGGCTGATGTGTGTGCTGCAGGTTCTTCACATCTTCTGGGCGGCTCTCATTCTGCGCATGGTCATCAAGTTTCTGCCGGGCAACGTAAGCAACGTTCTTTAACATTTTCCCACTCCTCACATCACATCAACAGCTGTACAAATTGTACGTCAAACATGCATTACAATCGATTTGTTTTACCGACCAGGACATCGTGGAGGACGAGAGGAGCGATAAAGAGGAGACCGAGTCCGAAGAAGAAGATTGTGAGCGCGATCGCAGGGGAAAATCTAAAAATGGGCATGTTCACAACAACCATACTCTCAATAACAACCACAGTAAGACGGACTAACTGGACAGTGACAACAGGAGAAGAGTACATCTAGTCATTACCTGAAGGCCAAAGACTGGGAGCATGGCATGTTGAAAGAGGGAGCAACGTGCAACGCACACACACAAAACGCACACACAGACAGGCAGACCAGCATCTAGAAACTTGCTTTGACTAAGCACTTTGTAGTACGATGTGGATAATCGCACTTCCCTGAGGATTACCCAAATTTAAATGAGGAGAGGAAGATGCAAGACAGTTTTTTGGATCACTATGATCATAATAATAGCCTGCCTTGTCATTTCTCCCCCCCCAGAGCTTTACTATGTACCAAAATATTGACCTTTTGACCAAGTTGCCATATGCCAAATGCGCATGCTTGTAGTTTTATGTCTAAGTGCTTTATGAGAGCAGGGTATCATGTTGCTGCCCATGAACTTGACTGATTATTTTCTCCCAAAATAACAACACTGACGTTATTGTTCAGCTGTGCTTAGACTTTAGAGAACGAGGCGCTGTCTCTCTCTCATTGGACCATAACCGAGTTAAGTGATGTGAGAGTCCAAAGTTAGTTCTTCTGTGCAACTTTATAAGCAATTAATATTTGCAGGCGTCCTTTGTTTGGTAATCTTGGCATTTTGGCTGTTGCCAGTGGGTTTTGACTTCAGAATGAGCAGGTGTTCACTAATGTTTAAAGAAAAATAGTAAATTGTTAAATAAGAATGTTGTTTTAAAAAGCCTGAGAAAGTGCTTCATCTGCAGCGTGGCGAAGCTTGCAGTTGCCGATGTTCCCATCAAACGCTATGGCCGCTGTGGGAAAGTCTAAGATAATTTTAAATGTGAGTTAGTTTTGTTTATATGTATTGCCTTTTAGTTGAATGATTTTATTTTTCTTTAAGTTTTACTTATTTTCAGTCCAGTCGAATGGTGAAATTTGGCCTCAAATTGTTACCCCAAACCAATCTGTTTGTTTGTACGGTTATATAACATTTCCAATCAGTGTTGTTTTGCTGATCCATCCAAAAGACGCACTTTATGGTTTCTTCTATGGATTAGCATGGACTAAATACATGTGAACAAGCTCAGTGTTTCATTTACCTTCAAACCTGATTTAATCCTTGTTTAGACTGGGTTTGGATTCTGATATATTTATTCTCTCCACACTGCCCAAACCTAATTGTTTCCTTTTTGTCAATCTTTTGTTGAATCTTTTCTATTTAAAAATGGTCGATAAATTTCAAGAGTTAAAAGAGAAACCAAATCACCTTTTACATTTTGTATTAGTTTATCATTTGCAAGTGCCTTCAGCCTCAATCCACACATTTCTCTTCCGGACTGTCTTTTTCTGTGTACCCTACCCCAAATCATCCAACGGTTTATGTACTGTAATGCTTTGAACCTCTAACTTTCCTTTGGCTTGACACATGACCAATCACCTGCAGCTCCCTCTAACGAGCTTTACCTGTACACAGTGTTTTTATTCTGCATTTTGTCCTGCTGACGTGTAAGATAAAGAACATTGTGGAAAACTTGTGCATTTCTGGTCTGTTTGTTAGGGGACTCAAGACACAAATCGCCTTATAATTAAAACGACTGAACAAATTGCGGAAGGCCGCACAGAGAGTGGACGATAACAGCCGACCGTTCAGTTTGACAGTAAGGCCGGAAGACAAGCCGTTGCTGTGGAAATCATCTCACTTGAACACCATCTGTCAGTCATTGGTTCCATCGGTGTCGTATAGATCTCATGACACAGGTAGCTGTTAGAATATAGATGGCCCGTTGAAGTGGCGATGCTGATGTAGACCTGTCCACTACTAAAATGTTTCAAACATTTTATAATCGTCCTCAAATTTCTTTCTGATTTTCAGTTTTTAAGAATGATGCCTGGTTTCCTTCCTTTCTAAGTCATGATAAGAATGAAACAATTTCTCCCTCACCTCGTCCATGTTGGCTGCAGCCTAAAAGGTCTCCCTGGCTAATTGCATACGGAGCAGGATCACTTTACCCCAGTGCCCAGCAGGTCGGCCTCTACACTGTTCTCTCCACTGGCAGCCTCACTGTAACAATCTCGAGTTTAAATTAGAGGGGTCAATTTCTTCCCTGCTCTTGCTTCCAGCCTGACAATTTATTTGCTAATGCATCTCCTGTTTCCCACGTCTGGGCTTTGTTCTCCACGTCGCCGTCTGCGAGTCCACACTTACTCCTCCTCCTAAATCTTTGCCTTCCTTTGACGTTAAGTCTTCCTCGGCTGCTCTTTCAGCCTTGCGTGATGAATAAGCACTGTATCACTCACGGTATAAGGTGCCTGTGTAACAGTGGTGTGAAGCCTTGTCTTGTGGGTGCCAGCGATGAAGATCCCTTTGACATGAGGACAAAGACCATGGGGTGTTTGATTCACTTGTGAACTGTGTAGGCCGTTATTCAATTCCTGCTTAAGTATTAATAAAGGGTTTACACACCAGGGGGAGGTTGGAAGGTGCACGTGAATGCCTGTGTGTTTTACATGTGTGTGTGTGTGTGAGTAAGAGCTATTTTGTGGGCTGCTCATTTTTCCTGTAATGATAATGAGAAGACGGGACAGTAAAGACTTTGGTAACTGATGACTCTCTTATGTAACTCAAGTAATCAGTAGACTCAGACAGAGATACTATGAAGGCTTTTCATGATTTGGACAGACTGCAGTATTGAACCTCTGATGACGATGCATGAAGACCTGTGAGTATGAACGTTCATTCTTTAAAATTAGCTCATGATAATGACTTTTAATTGTTTGCTGTAAAATGCTCCTCCTAAGAGTTGTCCATTAGTGTTTCGGGCTACATTTGTAATGCTAAATTCGACTTTAATGAATGCGTATACATTTAATCGCTAATCACTAATAGCTGTTCCTGTGATGTGTTTCTTTTGAATTAATGTTTTGGTCAAACCTGAAAGGCTGTGCTGTGTACCAGTAATAATCAAGCAAGGAAATTCTGCCGATGTACTTGTAAATAATGCAAAACGTGAGGGAAATAGTCATATATCAGCCATTGTGAACAGTCTGACCAAAGACCATAAATGTCCTATCCTTATATTTATTTGAATTAGTGTTTTGAGATTCTACTTAATGAATCTTAGATATTGTATTTATGATATTTTCCAATGTTATTTCTCATTTATTCTTCCCATTCCTATTTTCCGCTTGGTAAATAGAGGGAATCTGTCTTTGAATTTCCTGTCCCAGATGTCTTACTTTTTTTCCCTTTGCGTTGAGTTCTTTTGCAGATTTTCTCCTTTTCTGTATACAGAGCTTTAGGCTGAGTCGGCATTTTCTTGTTATGTGGGCCCCTAAGCCCTTTGAGACGTCATGTAGCATGTAAGTCCATACAAATAGACAAATATGACATTTATCTTGACTGTTTGTCTCGTTTTCCAGATTCACAGCTCTCTCGGCACAGCTCACCAACAATTAAAACACGTGACTGCACATCTCATCTCTTCAAGTGTCGGTGCTGGAGTAACAAGAGAGAACTAAAATATTAGGAAATAAACTGGCACACTAAAGAAGTCTCTGGAATAATAATCACCCACATGGATCAGGCTCCTCAGCCTGCTGCGACCCAACTGGTGGTGGATGTGGACCTGGGCTTTGCTCTCTTCTTCCTCTTCCTGCTGTGTTTCTTCCTCCTGGTGACCGTGGTGCGCTGTGCCCAGACTGTGGTGGATCCCTATGGCTCCATCTCCACCTCCACCTACCAAGAGGAGCAGATCACCTGAGAGTGAGGAGAGAGGAGACATGCAGTGCTGTGGTGTATGAGCGGTGATGGAGGTTACATCCACCCCCGTTTCTCTATATAACATGCCAGTCCATCACACACTGGGGCATCCCGCTGTAAATGTTTTTTTTTCCTTTTTTATCTTCGTTATATTCTCTCAAAGAGATGCAGTGGTTTGTATTTGCTTCAAATAGAAATCTGTTTCTTTAAACAGACTTAAGTCATCCTCGCTCTCAGTAGTACAGCAACCGGTGCGGCTGGAACCCTGACAGATCCTCTACATTTAAAGAAATACTGGAATTTCAACGCTCGTAGAGAAATCCAATGGAAAAAACTGATTTGTATCACTGGTACAAACAAATGACATTTTGCTGTAATGTGCATTAAAGTATACATGGGGGTGTCTGTGCTCAGCTGTCCTCTCTTTTATTTGTTAATTTATATAAGTATGTAAGGAAGTTCCCACAATTTGTCTGAACTGAGTGGCCAAAGTAGATTAGATTTAGGTCATGGATGCCCATATTGTATTGGTGACTTTTGTGCTACATTCTCTTTAGTATTCATAGCAGTTTTAACAACCAGCTGCCACAAGAGGGCACTAATGCATTTTAAAAGAACAGATGGGACAAATCACTCTTAACTCTCAAAAATCAATGATGAAATGCCAGAGCATCTTTTTGGCTACTTGGACTTATTATTGTTCTTTGAATAACATATGTGTAAGCTGAATGTGGTTCTGGAGACTTTCAGTTTATTTTATGTTTTCTGTTGCAATAGAACAGGGCGGCTGTGGCTCACTGGTAGAGCGGGTTGTCCTCCAATAATAAGGGTTGGTGGTTTGATCCCCACTGTCTGCTGTCTTTGTGTCCAGCTTAAATGCTACCCTCTGCATATTATATGGATGGGTTGAATGTAATAATCAAATTGCATTTCTGTATTTAAAAAAAGAACAGAACATGACCAAATAAAGGCCAAAAGACCCGGTTCTTCTAAATCTTGAGTTTTACCCCCAAGTGAAAAATGTTCAGTGTATTTTGGTTAATGTAAACAGTCAATGCGTGGACTAATTCTTCAAAAACAAGGGGAATGTTGTATGAAAGACAAACTACTTTTCATTTCAAAAACTTTTATTAAAATGTTTTGACAAATAACTTTGAGGACATACTCACACACAAAGAAACACAAACGAGAACGTTTAAGTTTGTACAAGTGCTTTTTTTCTCCCTCACATGACAAATCTTTCTGAAAGGTCTTAATACTCCTCTCCTTCCTCATCTCCCTCCTCATATGAATCAAGTCCCACCTCCTCATAATCCTTCTCTAAGGCTGCCATATCCTCTCTGGCCTCAGAGAACTCTCCCTCCTCCATACCCTCCCCCACATACCAGTGCACAAATGCACGTTTGGCATACATTAAATCAAACTTGTGGTCAAGCCGAGCCCAGGCCTCTGCAATAGCCGTTGTGTTGCTCAGCATGCATACGGCCCTCTGGACCTTGGCCAGGTCTCCACCAGGAACCACAGTGGGTGGCTGGTAGTTTATGCCAACCTTGAAGCCAGTGGGGCACCAGTCCACAAACTGGATGGAGCGCTTGGTTTTGATATTGGCAATAGCAGCATTGACATCTTTGGGCACGACATCGCCACGGTACAAGAGGCAGCAGGCCATGTATTTGCCGTGGCGAGGGTCACATTTCACCAACTGATTGGCTGGCTCAAAGCACGCATTGGTGATTTCAGAGACCGTTAACTGCTCGTGGTAAGCTTTCTCAGCAGAGATGACAGGGGCATAGGTAGCCAGAGGGAAATGAATACGGGGATATGGCACCAAGTTGGTCTGGAACTCAGTCAGATCAACATTAAGGGCACCATCAAAGCGAAGAGAGGCAGTGATGGAGGACACAATCTGACTGATCAACCTGTTAAGGTTGGTATATGAGGGACGCTCGATGTCGAGGTTCCTACGACAGATATCATAGATGGCCTCATTATCTACCATGAAGGCACAGTCAGAGTGCTCTAGGGTGGTGTGGGTGGTCAGGATGGAGTTGTAGGGCTCCACCACAGCAGTGGACACCTGGGGAGCTGGGTAGATGGAGAACTCCAGCTTGGACTTCTTGCCGTAATCGACAGACAGACGCTCCATCAACAGAGAGGTGAAACCAGAACCGGTGCCACCACCAAAGCTGTGGAAAACCAGGAAGCCCTGAAGGCCGGTGCACTGGTCAGCCTGAGGACAGAGGGAGAGAAAAAAGGGT
>OMNV01001721.1:7293-24487 GCA_900303265.1 Brotula barbata
AACATCTGGACAGCCTGTCAGATGTGTACATGCTGTATGCTCAGTATACCGTGTGTGTGATGACACATCGAGTGTAAGATGTGATCTTTTCAAGTGCAATTAATTCCAAACAGCGCGAAACTCCAGCTCAGACTTGTTACCTTTACAGGCACACGGCAGGCAGCGCGGCACACGAGACTTCACCGTGACGGTTACGTGAGCTGTTTTCATTCAGTAATCTATTTATAATCCTTTTTACATGAAAGCTACTCAAGCAAATCCCTCTGAGTCAACACACCCCTTCCTCATCCACGGAGCAGCCCCCAAAATGCTTCCATCCCTCTGACGGCGTGCTTTTAATTTCACTGTTGGTAGCCATCTAGATGTTTCCTCATATCCGTTTCTTCTGATATTTTATCATAACAAAGGTTCCCCACTTTCTCCCAAAGTGTCTAATTTTTCTTAAGTTCGCTCGTGCCTGCTAAGTTTACTGGACCTGATACTACATCTTCAGCTAACCACTAGTTAGTAAGGTAGCAGTTAGCCAAAACTAAACATTTAGCTAGCTTACCAGCTAGCTAAAAGTTACATGGTGGTAAGAAGAGTGTACTACGGAGGGCCAGTGGTGATAAGAAGGGGTTACTAGAGTAGTAAGAAGGGGTTACTAGGGTGGTAAGAAGGGGTTACTAGGGTGGTAAGAAGGGGTTACTATCTTATATTGCATGCATTGAAATGATCATGTGGTGGTCTGTCTAATGGTCTTAGTCTGATACAGGAACATTAGTGTGCATGTGAGCGTAGCTAATGTATTCATGTGACCTGGAAGACGAGCTTCCGATGTGACGTTTTAACTTGTCTGACTGTCTCTCGTTAGTAGGACAGTAAAGCGTTTTAACCGATGTTGACAAAACTTGATTTTTTAAATTGTTTTTTTTGCCAGACTGGGTTAGATACCAAACAACATGAAATACGAGAAAAGGTGATACATGACACTGAAGATGATTTTTTAATGATGATTTGTACACCTCCTAATTATTGGAAGGATCCCAAAAGAACAAAGTGTTCCAAATATCGCAATCGTTCCCAGCAAAAATAGACTCAAAGACTTTGTGCGCCCCAGGTTGAGAACCACAGCTCTTGTGTTTTGCACTTTCTACAGCAGCCTCCTCTGTGATTCAGTCTGCTGGCTGCCAACGAGCCCTGGTTTGATCATGTTCTGCAACTCTGTAGAGAGGTACGGAGGAAGTTGCAAACATTCTAATGTCATCAGCACCTCCAAGGCTCGAACTTCCTCCCCGTCGATCCCATTTAAAAGTGTGTCAGTCAAATAGAACTGTTACATTCTAGGCTGGAATCCCCCATGGGCGACAATGCTGTTACCTTAAGGCAAACTCATCTTTAATTGCTCCCTTAAGAATCTATAATTGAGTTCTGGAACTTTGTTGGTAAGACACAAACCTTTGTATTGTGAGTGTGTACACAGGGACGCTAAAACTACACTGATAAAAATAACAGAAAACAACCTTCCCCTGGGTTTGGAACATCTGTCAGATATATATTTATTTATAAACAGCACAGTGATTCCATTTCACATAATTACGGCCTGAAAACACTAAAAAGATCTTACTTCTTTACATGACGTTTAAAGGGCCTTTCAGTGTCTAATAGATAGTTCTCCTTATCGGCGCTCGCCTCCTGTTGAGAAAAGGAGAGATAATGAAGGGGGAAACCTTTCCTGGCTCTCCGTGACGTCACTGCTGCAGCACTGTCTCTCTCCCGACACATTCATTGGGTTCTCTTTAGATTTATCCCTGCAATCCGCTCTTGCACACACACGCGCACACACACACAATCCCGTCTCTCTATTATCTCCTTTCTCTCAACGACGCCTCCCGTCTCTTCTCCACCCTCTCATCTCTCCACGATAAATCACCGTAGAACACGACTCTCACCGGCAACTCCACTCCAGCCCTTAGTTTTCCTTGTGCTGCAGATGAGCCATCATTATGATGCATAGCACGTACAACCCCACCGAGAACGAATAGGCTGTTTAATCTGCCCTAATAGGGCAGTCCTGACTCTCCTGACTGTGTCCACATAATGGCCACGCTTATTAAGCGCTACATGTTCCACTTCGACCCAGCTATCACACACAAAACATGGATATTTGACGTATATTGATATAATAGACACAATGACATCATGTTTGTCATCTATTGTCACGATGACATCATTATCTTAACGGTTATTCCCATTATATTCTCATCATTGTCAGCGCCGCCACCACCGTGACATTAATCACCACCACCATCAGCATCAATGCCCTAATGGGACTACAGTACAGGACGTCCAGCTTGTGCGACAACCTCATTTTGGTCTAAAATTGTTGCAAGTTAGTGATATTGATGAATGCTGACATTTCAATCAACAGCTGCCAATGCTGTGGGTCTGCCCAGCAGGTATACGGATCCATAACAGCGATGACGAATGATAGACGGAGGCCGATATGCCACCTCATCTATCGCTATTTATTTATAATGGTGAAACTGAATGATGCAGCTCTCACCTTCTTATTTAAATTAGCAGCCGAATTTGTAGCTGTGCCAAAAGCAAATCTATTCATTCTGAAAGCTCTGTCACACATGCCAAAACTTCTCAACAAGCTTTTCACGCAACACTGAGGGGAAAACTCATATTGTCTAATTAAAATAACAGATTGAAGGGTTTTCTTTCACCCTGTTGCAATCCTCTGGCTAAGTGTTTCTGCAGCACTCATAGCGTTGGTAAGTGGAGGCTAGCTATGTCAAACAATGGGCGAGAGGACGACTAAAATAACGTGGCGATGATTTGGTTTTGTTTTATGCAACAGTTTGCATGAAAACATCAATGACATTTCATTTAAATTTGAAAGATTTGAAATGATATTAGAGGACAACACTAGATAGCGTGCTAACATAACATAACATTTCAGCCCCCCTCCTTGTAAAAACATTTTTGGCTATATTTTGCATTTTATTTTGATACATTCTTGGACACTGTATTTAGTTTTGATACATTTTTGGGCGTTGTATTTTATTTTGACACATTTTTGGACACTGTCATTTGTATTTTATTTTGACACATTTTTGGATGCTGTGTTTGTACAGCATTATTTTATGAGGAATGTTGTATCAAAATATATTTTCATGTACTTTTGCCCATCCCTGCAATCTCCAGAGTAACAAATTACATCTGTCAGATTAGATAATCTCCTCTAAAATCTATATAATACAGACAGTATATTCTAAAATGTTAAGACCATCACAATTGTCTTATTTAGCACAGAAAATAGTTCTGGTGCTATAACAAAAACATGTTAATCATTAAATCAGATGAAGTGACTCACTCACACACTCAGACAGAGCGCAGATTATAATCCAGTACAGCCACACATCCTGTCATGTTTCAGCAAATAATCTGCAAAATATTATCCCTTTGAAGATAGGTTTGGTTTCTGGACTCTTCATGCTCTACTTCATTAGTTAGGCAAATTCTTAATTTTTCCCTACAGCAGACATGTCCACGCTCTGCAATCTGATGTGTTCCTGTCCGGTCTAATTACAGGGGAAAGATCATTCTGTGCTAGGAGGGATTCTTCCCAATCTGGAGACCATGGAAGCTTTAGGTATTTAACAGAACAGGGCTCCTGCTGAGCAGAGCTAAACTCTAATCCTTGATTCTGGTGCTTTACAAATGACACAAAGTGGAAGCGGAATTTGGGCTGCTGAGTAAACACACTGATTGAATAAAAAAAAAAAAAAAGTGCATAAACTTTTGCAATTCTTTAAGCAGCAGGAACGCAACATGTCAAGAGAACCCAACCCAAAGCGAAGCAAAATGGTGTAAACCTCCATCTACAAACTTTCCATCAATAAGACATGTCAGAAAAAGGCGCCACATCCTGAATTTAGAGCAATAATCCGTCTTCTGGGTACCTGTAGACCATGTTGGCACTAGGAGGAGCAGTTCCCTGGAACAACTGGCAGTGCTCTTGCAGAAGCTCGTCCAAGCTCTGCCGCTCTTGTGGTCTGCAGGCTGTGAATCCTCCTGGAAGGCAGCTGGTGTGGGCGCTGGCGTTCACCCTGGTCGCCGTGCCGGGCCTCTGCTGGGGGGAACTGAGGCGGCGTTCCAGCCGCTGTCCTCTCTGCCTGGGCACTGGGATGTCGCTGCAGGCTGCTTTGAGGTACATGTTCAGGTCAACAGGGCTGACAGGAGACGTTCTTTTGTGAGCAAATCTCGCTCAGTATATTTAGTGGAGCGGCTCTGGCCTTGTAAGCACAATGCAATCCTGGTCATGTGATACTCCAGAGGATATCCGCGTTTGTTGGCTGACGGGTTTTTATCAAGCCTTGGCCTCGCCGGGTGACCTGGGGTGATATCCAGGCGGATTCTATAGATATAGCAAAGTAAGTCCACTTGTGCTCAGACAAAGCCGGGGCAAAGACCAAGACGCATACACAGACACACGCACACACACACACACAACCATAAATAAAACGAACATGCTGTTATTCACAGTATCAAAGGGGATCGCTCCGAGGTGCCAAGTTGCTCTCTGTGTGCCATACCTGTGATGTCAACTTTATTCTGGGATGATTGACAAATTATCCAACAAAGGCAGCTTGTGTTTGAGCTCATGGTGGCTCAAGCAAGCAGCCTGTTTGTCTGTGATGGAAGCAGAACAAAGCCCTCGGGGATACTCTATCTCCGACCGGTGAGCTGCTGTAATCTGTTGTACTGATGCATCCAAGGTACTTCAAAGTTCCAGGAGAGAATCAGACAGACAGGGGATACGTGGAGTTCATAAAAAAGTGCGCAAGTCTTCAAATATGCCCGTCTTATATGATTCATATTACTCCATAGCTGTTTTATTCAACACATGTCCACGTACTTTTGAACAATTACTGCTTGTTATTGACCTTTACGCTTTATTTTGTGATTATGTTTGTCGTATAAATAAAGCACAATATCCTCAGAGGCAAAATAACTAAAATAACACTGAAATAATTATCTGTGATGCATTCATAAAACACTGTAAAATGTTAATATTTTTGTTTTCCATGTGCAGTAGAGCTTACATAAGGCCTGCAGAGCCTCTTCTCTGTCCGTTGTAGCTGCCTGCCCTCTTGTGGACAAACGATGAAACAACTACATCCATTTTCTTTTTCCCCACTACCGTACAGGCAGTTTAAAGGTTACAGTGTGCATATGTGGCCTACCTATTTAAAAAAGCGGGAAAAAATCATGATGCAGCCTATCACACACACACACACACATTTTTGTGGACCTGAGCGTGTGACGATAGACTCAAAAGGAAGATGAGATCGCGGACGTGGGAGTTTGTGATCCCCTCCGTGTGTCTGCAGTGTCCTCCCACTCAGTGTGCAGTGTGAGAGGCAGACGCAGAGCATTTAGTCTATTTCAAGCCCTGGATGTGTCTTTTCTTCACCGTTCCTTACAAGAGACAGGGTGACTCATCCACACATCTACTCCTGCAGGCAGTAAGATGTTGGCGCTGGAAAAAAAGAAAAGAAAACAGACCCTCAATGTGGCTGATCACTTGAACCACCACCATTTCATCTATTTAATGTGCTTTAAAATATCTACTCATGTTTCGCATTCTGTATTACAATGTGACCATTTAAAAGTATGAAGGAAAATAAATCAGTGAAGCCCAGATAATAATTTGCTGCTTTATCTGAAAAACACAGAAGCCAGCCCTGGATATATTATAAAAAGTCGATCAAATCTTATCTGACCGTTTTGTAAATATTGAGCAAAAGCTGCAAGTGTGGAGTTTCCCGCAAACCACCAGGATGATCGATAAGAATTTCACAACATGTTCATTGGACCACTGACAGTAAAGTGAGCTGTTGTTTGGGAGAGATGCCCAAGGTTACGTTTGGAAGGAATAAAACCACTGCACACCACAACCTCAGTCCAGTTGTGGAGTCTGGTGAAGGTATCACGGCTATTTGCTGCATCGGGGCCTGGACAGAGCAGTTTTTGAGGTGAGATTACATTCAGAGAGGGACATTTTACAGGAGAACCTCACCTCAGGTGGAGGTAGAAGAAGACACAAGTAAATCCACAGCAAAAGAGCAAAAGAAACAGACAAAGTATGGACAAATCTGATCAAACAGGAATGACCTTTGTGCTAGCTTTGTGATAAAAAACGTGAATAATTACTTCCCCTTTTGGGAAGGAGAGCGCTTGTTTATCATTTTGTTCTATGTGCAAGGCCATTTCCTTATTGTGAATCGATAGAAGACCAAGTGAGGGGAGCCGACAGAGACGGATCGAAGTAAAAAGATGAAGATTTCAGTGGCTCTTGTGACGTTGTCCCTGTGCTGCCTGTGTGTGGCTGGGGTCCAGCTGCAGCAAGCAGAAGAGAGCACGAATCCCAACGATGAGCAGCAAGCTGGTAACATGACAGGCAGCCCGGCGCTGTGGGGACACATCCAATGTGAGAACGTGTTTTTCTCGCAAAAATTCATTTCACTCCTACGTTTCCTCTAATTGTAGTACATGTGCCTTTTTTTTTTTTGTGAAATCCCTCAAGGCCGGCATGTGGCGTTTGGAGCATCTCTGGGCAGTATTGGAAACACGGGACCTTTCGACACGGAGATCACGCTCACCTACAAGAATGTCTTTGTAAACACTGGCTCCTACAGCCCCGCTACAGGTACATACATGTGTTGATTGTGCAAAATAAAAGGTCGCATTGTCTTCAACTGTGTCTAATCAGCTGGAAGTACTCTGGGAGTGGTGGTCCGGGATGTAATTGTGGACCTCTTTCTCCAGGTATTTTCACAGCACCGGTAAAAGGCGTCTATCACTTCAGTTTCTCTGGCCATGGTTCCTCATCTAAACCAATGGGCCTGCGACTGATGAGGAATGGAGAGCGGATGATTACTGTGTACAACCATGTCGCTGGAGACCGCTACGAGACAGCAAGCAACGCCATGATCCTACAGCTGGAAGAGAGAGATCAGGTGTACATGAGACTGATGCAAGGCACCTGGATTTTTGATAACAATAACTACCACAGCACCTTCATTGGATATCTGTTATTCCCTGTGTAATTAACGAGGGAAAAAGCAGGATGGGATAGATATGGGGAGATACGTTTGATGGAGAGAATAATTACTGACAAAGTAATGCCGAATCCTAAATCCTCGTTGGTTTGTGTTTGTGGAAATCAAGAGTTGGTCATTGTTGTTTAGAGCCACAGATTAAACTTTGAGGTATTCTAGCGAAATGTCCACTTATTATCCAAGATAATAAATAAATAGCTCTGTTTAAAATGATGCCCAACACAGCCAAAAGATAATTATAATAATTAATTAAGGAAATTAAAATAATACATAGCTTAAATCAGAAGGGCCTCTGTAATGGAACTTTTCTAGGGTATATGTGATTAATTATGAGAGTAATTATTGACAAAATAAAACAACTGTATGAATTATAAATAGTGTATGATGTCTTTTTTTTGTGTTTGTTTTGTATGTGTGTTCTGTGTGTCACGAGTCTGCCCCTGGCCCCTGAAGATACAGATTAACCTCTTAAAAGCTGAGATAATCGCTAAGGGGCCCATCCTGGTAAACGCTGGAGTTTTATTTTTAACATCCGATGAAAAAAACTCCAAAAATTCTTTCTTTACAGCTCCAGACACTATCACTGTAACATACCAGCTCCAGAGGTCATAAGGTGAAAAGAAGTCTTTCTTACTTCTACATTTATCACATGATCAGCGCATTCACATTGCTGGGGCCCGACTGAGTGTGTGTGTGTGTGTGTGTGTGTGTAAATGCATTGACGACCGAGCTGCTGTTCATGCTGTTTAGCCGTTTAAGAATAATAAAAAGACACAAAACTAGCCGATCCCTGCGACGTCTCTCTCTCTCTGACTGCCTGCCAAAACCGCTCAGACATAACCAGCTGTGGTAACAGAGTTACTGTCACATGATCCTGCTGGCTTCTCGGCTCAAATCAAATGACACGCAGCATTTGCATGCAGCGCGGCCACACAAATAAAATCTATTCATCCTTTTTTTCCCCCTCTACATTCTCTCTCTCTTTCATTGCTCTAATGCTATTCTTCTCAGTTTTTTTTCCGTTGGAGCTTTGGCCCAGTGTGACAGGGTTGAAAAGACGCAGGTCGGGTGTCCGCTGTCCCTTTCCCCACTATGTAAACCTTTTATCTCTATACGATGAGGAGGAGCTGTGTGCCGGTTTCAACACTGGATGTTGAGATGTGAGGTGAAGTTACTGCAAGAGAGGAAGTGAAGCGTTCATCCACACTTCCTTTCCTCTACAATAACAAAGCTGCTTTCATTTTTGTCCATTTAAGCAGATTCAAAGACGTATCAATGCATAATGTACACAAGTACCAAACCTTTATACCCCCTTTTGGCCATTTTGGTACTTTAAGATCACTTTTAGAAAGCAGTCAGAGGAGATATGATTCCTTTAGTGGCAGTATTCAACTCTTCCCAACAAGATTATGTAGAAAAATAACAAAACTACAATACAACTGACTAAGATCCTTATAGGCTAGGCTCAAAACTTGTCAATCAACCCTTGTGTGATTTTCCTCCTTCAGTATAGTTGTTGTGCTGTACTGGAGTTACTGTGTGTGTGCAGAGCATGGAGCGTGACATGGTGCGAGGCTGCCTGGATTCAGGAAGCACCAACATGCTGATGCACATACCAGATCACATGACTGCAGCCCCGCAGGCGTGGAACCCATGAGAGATTCACGGTCCGATGGAATGTCGTGAGAGGAGGAGGAGGAGGGGGAATCGTCCGGATTCACGCTGCTCCAGCTTTCATTTACCCTGCTGACAGACCACAGATGGGCTAAAAATGTCCATACTGTACCACGGGTACTTCATAAGCGCATACATACAGAACATTAGAAACATCACACACGTACACACACACTTACCGACTGGTGCAGGGATTTCACCGATAAGCAAAGTTTCCGCCAACTGACACATATCAGAAGAAACAGGTTGAACGCTTTGGTAATGTGAAAGCCGAGGCCCAGGATTTACCTGTTACAACACCGCAGACGGCCATCATCTGCAAGATCAGGCCTGAGATTATTACATGAAGGTACTACAGTACTACACAGATATAGACTTTACACAGTATTGATGAATAAATGAGCTGAGTCCATGTTAAGGAAAACAGTTCAGGGTCATTTAAAGGACTTAACATATTACTACTTACTAACTATTAATAATTCAGCACATAGAAAAGTCTCAGATTGAAAAGTCCTTAATCCATTACAGTAACCCTTAATTTCTTAAAATATACCATTTTTAATTTCCCTTAAATTTCTCTTTATTTTGAATGTGTTGAGTATCAGATTCCCTCAAACTACATCTTCATATATTTGATGCAAGTCGATGAAGCATCAATAAATATTTGTAAACCATGAAATCAACAATCTTACACTTACCTTTATCTATAATCTAGGTGATTTACAGAAATAGCTGGAACTCTTTACATTTTCCAAAGTGTATAATTGTCATTTTTTTACTGCCAGTATTTTGATCTGATGTCAAACATGAGGCCATGAAAATGAAAGGAAGACGGCTGAGGAGGAACGAACAAACAGCAGGAGGAAGGTAGAGATGTTGACTAAATTCCAGGAGCCTCTAATGACAGAGCAGGCTGAGGTGGTCATTAAGGGACCTGGGGCGCATCGCAGACTGATGACACCGGGATGAAGATATGGACCTCATTTAACTGTTGTTGTTCTTGTGCAACCATCAGATGGATCAATGTTTTCATATTCCGCCTGCTGAGTAGTGAATACACGTGTCTGACAAGTTTGGCTACTATAGACTCAGTCATTCATGGGGTTCGTGCAGAGCAATTTTTAAAAGTAGAAGCCACGCCCACTCGACTTTAGCAGCCAATTATAGCAAACCGGTAAGAAGTATGAGAAAACAAAACACAAATTAAATTTTCTCTGGTTTTGTCCACACACACATGCAGAATTGACCTGAAATTATTAGATGAAATACAAAAAACCCCCCAAAAAACTCAAATGAGGAAAAAATTTGGTGCAAATGGGCGTGGCCTGTATGCAAAAAGACTTTAGATTCTATGGGCGGTGGTCATCGATCTCCGTATTTTTGAGATTTTTCACAAATAAACAAACATAACCCCCAAGGTGAGTCGTGATCTAATCTACAGTTTCTTATCATAAATGTAAACCTGTGCCGGACCGTGCATGGGTGGACTCTGTGTGGTTACAGGGACTCTTCGGGAAGCGCCTCATTGGCGAGCCTGAGGATCGGCGCACAAATGCCCGTCTGTGTATGGTGGATTGAACTTGGCTCCAGACACAAAAAGGCCTCTCTGTCCTCCACTCCACAGTCTCCAAAACATGCGGCGGGAAGAGGGAAGCAGCTCGCCCCGGCTAAACGCACTTACTGGAAACAGGGCCCACTACCCAAACAAACGCACTGGGAGCTTTTCTATTCGCCGTGGCCACGCTCGTTACGTTCCCAAGACGAAAAAAAAACAAAAGGTCACACGGCAGATTCAAAGGAGAAACCATTTTCACTTGTCTTTAGAAGGATCGAGGATCAAACACGGTCACATTTATCCCGCGTGATGACTGAACACCACGCTCCGTACATTTACATGCACTTACAAGCTGTGATTAAACTGCGATTAAGGCTATAAATCGTCCTTTTCAAAGATGGCAATTCACTCTAACGTGATTGAAACGAGCACAAATTGAAGTACGGTTCATCCAAGCGGCAGAGCAAGATTGTGTGATTGTGAATCGCTTCATTAAGGCACGCTAACGTCTTGAATTTGTAATCAGAACGTACTGCCATTACGCGTTACTACAAGGCACGTACCCTCGGAGAACAACGATTAAGTCGCATTTTTTGCCAAATACTCCAGAATGTTGAGTGCATGTAAACGTACTGAAAGGGGAGAAATAAACGGTTTTAATTAATGAGCCATTTTAAAAACGTCACTCTGATGAATGAACCGTATCCGGCACAGAAACAAACACGGCACTTGCTTTACATAAAATGCATTTTGTATTACAAGTAGGTGGCAGATTTGTCCAAGGATAGATTACAGCAAAGTCAAAATGTCACATTATAGAAAAGAAAACAACCTAGACAATACACTCATGGCTTGCCATTCAGCGACCCCACCCCCCCAAAAAAACAAAAAACCAAAGAAAAATAATCATCCCAGGTTGATTGATTGGGTTGTACCTCGAGAAACGGCCTGATTCCTGACTAGAACTAGAACTAGAAACAGCGGATCTGTTACCAGCTTCCTGACTGCACCACTGTAAAAACAGGAAGGGACTTTTCTTTCACTTTGACACGTGAAAAACGGCTAAAAAGTTCTGATTGCCATCGAGACGCACTGCAGAGGAAGAAGGGCTCATCAGTTGGCACAGTCACAGGAGTTTTCTTAGGAAGGCACTTGACATGGGGTCGCGGCTCCCCCCATGCAGCGACAGCGATGCACCACGGTCCTTGTTTTGTGCACACCGAGGAGGAACAAGTGCAAGTTTCATGAAAAACAAAATCCACTTTTACCAGACCAAAGAGGGAAGAAAACTAAATACTGAAGAGTAACACGACTCCATCACGGTCCACAGCTTGAAATACAGCATCGACGACTACGGTTACACCACAGGGTTTGATGCCCAGCTCAGAGTTTAGGACTATATGGGATTTTTCGAAGGCCTTTTAATAGTGACACATTTCTACTTTGTGTGCTTACAATAGACCTCTTGAAAAGGGTTACGCCTCCTCAACACAGGACGCGACAGGACAAAAGAGAAAGCCTGAGCAGCAAGTTAAATAAATAGAAAATATAACTTTCTATGACATCATCCAGACAGCGAACCCATGACGTGACATCAATCTGGTACCAATAATCGCGCACCCAGTGGCCGACTCTTCTGAGGACAGAGGATCGTACAGACAGACGCTCAGGCGACGCCATATCCCCGTTTCATCGCGATTTGGCTCACACCTGGGATTAATTTGTGATGGGATTTCACCATCAATCCGCTTGCTAGTTAGCACGGAACCGGTGTCGGGGTTTGGGTACCTTGGCGTCGGCAAGGTGGTCGAGAGAGATTTCCCTCCTCAACTGTGGTCGCACTCGCTTTGAAAAAACCCAACTTGTAACGTAAACTCCAATAAAAACAAAGAGCCGGCGGTCCACTGTAACGACACCGTTCAAATGCGACAAGATTTTGACTGTCGTCGCATTCGGTAGGACGTGTGAATCACAATGAGCTGAAATGTCCGATCTGGGCGTTTCCATGGGAGAAATCAGAATCGCATCTGATTTCTATCTACACTCTGTAAATCTGACCCGGTAATCTCAGATTATGTGTTTTATTCTGGATTACGCTGTTATCTCGCGCGCTATAAATCAAAATCGGGGCGAATCAACCTGGCAGTGTAAACGCAGCAAAAAGTGAGCGGGCCTACAAACTGGAAATATTTCGTACTTTCGCCCCCCCGTCCAGACCCTAAAAGTGACCGATCCCAGACTTATCATCTCCAAGAAGGGGCAGAAATCAACCATAATCCAAAACGATTACACATCAGTTCCATGAGCAGAGGACATGGAAATGCGCATTTCTTAGGTTTCACATTAACACATTCCCACTGAGGCACATTTCCAGAGAAGTGTCATATACAAAGCTATTTCAAAAGAAAAATCCAAAAACATTCAAGTACTTTGTCATGTAAACACTTTCCAGACTATCACACGTAAATTGATTGTTGCCGTGGATTTCGTTTTGTGTGCAATAAGACAACAGTGTGAGGAGAAAATACTTGCAAGAAGCCTGCGCGTTAGGAGCTCTTATGGAAACAGAACAAGGCTTTAGAAATGCATTGCAGTGCCTGTGTCGTTTTGTTGTTGTTGTTGTTGTTGTTGTTGTTGATGATGTTTTCTTACAGCAACGCACAGGAGCAGCACTGGCCGGAGCTGCTGGGAACCGTGGAATAGTTCATCTGTCTCACGATTTCCGCGAACAGTTCGTCGACCGAGCCTTTATTTTTGGCTGAGGTCTCCATAAACGGGCAGTTCCAGTCCTGGGCCAGCGCCTTGCCTTCCCCGGAAGAGACCTCTCTCTCCCCCTCCAGGTCCACCTTGTTTCCCACCAGGATCATGGGCACCCTCTCGTATCGTTTGACCCGGGTGATCTGGTCTCTCATGGGCTTGATGTCCTGGAAGCTCTGCTGGTTGACCAGGCTGTAGACCAGGATGAAGCCCTGGCCGTTCTTGATGTACAGATCTCGCATGGAGGCGAACTGCTCGGTCCCCGCCGTGTCCAGGATCTCCAGCACGGACGGAGACGAGTCCACCTCGATCTCCTTCCTGTAGAAGTCCTCTATCGTCGGGTCGTATTTCTCGATGAAGGACCCGGTCACGAACTGGACTGTCAGTGCCGATTTACCGACTCCGCCCGATCCCAAAACCACCACTTTGTACTCCCTCATGGCTGTGGGGGGAAACGCAGACACCTCCTTTCCACGAAGCCGCCTCTTCCCCACCCGCTGGCCGCCCCGATGTTTTCAAACCGAGCCGACCGGGAAGGCTGCCCTCTGGCGCGGATAGCAGTCGAATCCCTCACCGGCGAATCGTCCCGCGGAGATCGTTAACGGCCACGGACGGACGATCGGAGGAAAACGGGCGTCCGTCGTGAATTACTGCACATTTTGGTCGCCCGTATTGTGCAACGGTGCTGGGAAGCGTGAGCGCTTCTCCCTGCATGCACGGCGTTTCCTGCCCACATCCTCAGCGCGTCAGGAGCGCACTCGGCCGCAGTTCCGTTTTCTTAAAGGCGCAGTCACAGCACACCACGTGACCCGCGTGGGCAGTGACGCTCGCGGGACCGTTGAGGCCTCTGGCGAAGACTATTCTTTTAGCGCTCACTTCCCTAATCGTTCCGTTTGTCTTCTTTGCCCAAATTCTGCATCTTTTTGTCACGCTAATCTCTCACGATTTAGTCAGTTTATCGTACTAGAGCGTCCAAACGCCATCCGAGGCACCTCAGCCTTCAGTTACTGCAATAACATCTCTATTCGTTCCTGATTATACGGTTTTGAACCTTTGTCGAGAAGTCAACTTCTCTCAAAAAAAGGAAGTTGACGGCGAGAGCAGCTCATCTGGTGGTCATCGTCGCCTCGTGGACTCGTGCGGTTGCGTTTGCGGTTGCAGAGTATCAAACCAGTTCCCTTCAACATCCACATTATCATTTCTGACCCACATAATGCATATGATTTCTCGAACGTTGCCCTGAGTGGAATCAGCGTAACCTTCATCATTTTTCCAATATGTCTCTCAGTGGAGCTGCTCCAGAATCAGCGTCTCCATGACACTATACCCTCGAGGTGAAGACGGTTATTAGAGGTTCATGTTCAGAATAATATTGAATAAAATGCCCCGGGTTGTCCCCCACCCACATAAAAACTGGGCCAAATAATTCCAAGCATTTTATCCCGCGCGTGGTGACAGCTGTGGGGTCTCAGCCATCGACGCCGTCGGTAATATTCCACACACACAGACGCAGACACATCATCTGTTGCATGAGCAAATCAAATATTGTTTTATTCAGATTTTTTTCATCCATACAGCAAGTGTCAATTATGGCAACAATAAAATGTGCATAAACAAATCTGAAGACAGAATAGTACATTATTGTGTGGCAACTATTAGCAAATACGTAATTGGTGGTTGCACTTACAAGTAAAAAGCAGTCAAAGCGAACGTGTGCCCCCAGCAGGGAAGAGAGGCCTGGCTCGCACCAGGACGCTGAACACGTGGTTTGGAGAAAATGGTGCTTTGGTTCGATAGCGACTATACAGCGGCCACGAGTCAGAAACATGCCGACGTGGACCGGTGACTGTTACATTCATGATTATTTTGCCAATACGCATTTGGTGAGGCTTCACCTGCTGAGTGCACAGCTATGATAGCAGGAAGAACTTCCCGTGAGTCAGTGTTGACTGTAATCATATGGCTATGAGAAAGTATCTGGGGTGAATGAGTGCCGATATTTTATCATTCTTTAAATAACACGGTTGCTCGGAAAAGTTTTTTTTTTTTTTTTTTTTTTCATCACGCAAGATTAACATGACTTGTTTTGAAGGATTATTTCTCCGCACTGTGTGGATGTGGATGTTATCTACTGTATGTATCATTTGAAAACATGTTATTGTGTGTTTTGTAATCTGAGTGTGTTATCTTTCCTTACATATCTACTGAATGCAGTTTTTTTTTTTTTGTTTGTTTTTATTTTACATGCATGTCAAATCAAACTAATAGAGTACAAATTTGCTTGTATCGACTGTACCATGGGAGCAGCAATACTGCGGTCCAACAACTGATATATGGACATCGTTTTGATGTGTCATCCTACAAGAGGGGCGGGAGTCAGCATGACACGGGGACATGTGCTCCCCTACAACATTCCCTGGCAATACGAGCCACTGATAAAATAAGCCGAAAAGCGCATAGCTTTCTCTGAATGCATTGGCCAAGAAACTAGTGCCCTTCTTTGCAAGCAATTTTTTAGCTGGTCTAATTTTAGAATTTAAATTAATCTAACAAAATTCCTTATAATTATAGATCTTTTTTTATTCAAAATAATATCTCAATATGATACATGTTTTTTTTTCTCTGTTCATTTGACTATATACAGAAGTGCAAAAAGTCAACCTTCGTCCCTTAGGTTAGAACTCATCATCTGCAGCATTATTGACTTCACCAATCTGGGAAAGCCTTTGCTTAATCTCTCCTAATCTCACTATCCACCAAACATCCGAAGACCCGTCAATCTCACTGCTCATTTTGGCCTGACATTCAGGGCAAACTTAAGAAATATTAAAACAAAAGTACATATCTTTTTGAAATGGATACAGTAGAAAATAATTTTTACTCTAAAACATGGACAATCTATATTTCATTGCAATATATTTTCAAATATGACTTTGTCGTGTTACAAGGAAATTTTTTTTTTTTTAAGTTTGTTAAAATTTTAAGTATATATTTTTTTTCGTCTGATGTCATTCCTTGTATCAAAAAAGTCAACAAAATTAGTTGATAATGTAACATCAACTGAAAAAGACATCCAGCTATATGAACAAAGTGAATATTTCAAACTGACTCAACACATTATCATTTATATGGTTTGAAAAAGTTATGAATGTCATACTACCTCAAAATCTACAACGGCTATATCAATGTTGTCAAGTAATATATAGTAAGGCAAAAGAAAAAAAAAAATCTACAACTACATACCTCAAATAGATTCAAATCCTTAAGTAGTACATAACACATAAGTTCAATGAAATTTAAGAGTAATTGTTACTTTTACATAGAGAAAAAGAGAACAAACAAAAGATCAAAAGCGGCATGTAAGTGAACTATAAAACATCATTGGTGTTCTTTACCTGCATGGTGATTGAAGGTACATTTGATTGGGCTGGGACCCATTAATTGTAATCTAAGGCTTTGTTAGGTACATTACAATCAGTAAAGACACACTACACACCTCTGCAAAAACACAAAAGGGAAGTAGACGCTTGAAGTCGAGACAAACTGTTTCCCCTAATTGTTTAACCCCGTTTGGACTCACTTTGTGAATATGATTGAGAGAAGTACTGTGCTTTGGTTTTCCATATTCAGATCTGCAAGTGAATGAGAACCTCTGCGATTTGCGCGGACATACAAGTCACACCAGCAGTGTGTTGTATTTCCTCAAAAATGAAAGTTGACACAGGATGGATTGAATCAGAGCAGGGCGACCATACGAATGATCCTTCAAGTGCACACGTGGTTGAAATGACCTAATTTTGTTGTTTTAATCCCTCCATCGTCACATGGCTCGACAGTGCTTCTTACAGACACGGAGTCCGTCCTCTTCAAAAAAACGTTGGGACAAAGTAACACAATTTTAATTGGCGCTACACCTTTCTCTTTCGCAGGCTTTAGAGTCAATGGACTTGAGAGACTGATTTTATCTCAACAGACAAAAACCAACATTTATGCGAAAGTTGTCAAACGAAAACCTTTAAAGCAACCCTGCTTTTTTGTATTTTAAAAAGATAAAAGCTTTTTTTCTTTTTTTTTTTTTTTTGGAAAAACCCTT
>OMNV01001723.1:11073-26201 GCA_900303265.1 Brotula barbata
CATTAATAAGATATATTACTAATTACAGTCCATGAATATTAAGAACCTAAAGCTGATAACTTGTGATTTGCAGCAAAGTTGTTGTTTTTTTTTAATTTTATTTGGCTAATCAAGCAGTAAAGGTTTACGGCTACACCAGGCTGAGAGCATCACTGCGGTACAACAAAATCTACATGATGTACTGTACAATGTCGTACGTGTTGAAGTCAAAATATCTATCAGCTACTCAATACCGCGACGCAAGAGCCCCTTTCACAGTCGCTGTTAAACATGAGCGGCAATCACAGCCGAGTTCCGCTCCGTTTCTGACGCACGCGTATTCATCTTTTGTGGAGGATCTGACATACGTTTAACAAGTGGGAGGCTCTTTTTGATGCCGTGGTAACCAAGGTCTAACAGAAAGGGAAAAGGGGAAGTGAATTCCTGCTCCTCGGCAGCGCTTGCCTCCAGCAGAGGATTACACAAGCGTGGATTCAAATGCAAATCTGAAGGTGAGCATGTAATGTAGTCAAACATTTATCTCAACCTACGTACTATGTGACAAACTGTAAGCGTGATAAGGCTCCTCCTGAATGTGTGTGTGTATGTGTGAGAGAGAGGACAGCAGGAGTAAGAGAGTGAGAGAGAAAGTGAGGGACTGGGTGGGTGACAGTGGTTTTAGTATGCAGAAAGCCGTCCAAGTTTGAGGAGGCGAGTGGGAGGAAGAGGAATTCTCAGGACGACACATAACCACGCTCAAAAACAAACACTGAAACTAAATCCTGCCGAGCTGCCGAGGTTGGCCAATACACTGGAGAGGGAACCTGTAATGTCCTGTTACTCGCTGGCAGAGTGGGATAAGACAGATATAGAAGAGCAACAACAACACTCCTAACACCTGGACCTATTTAGGTTTACGCGGGCTGTCCACGTGTCTCTGCAGAACTGATCAAGTTATCAAATGCACACGCTTTCCCAATCGACATGCAACAGCTTCCAAAAGGCTCCGCGTTCCAGTCGGACAGACAAAACTCGGCGTGATGATACACTTCCCTCCTCTTCGCTGGAAGTTTCTGCTCTGTGCGATGGGAAAAGTCGACTGACCAGGCATTTAAATACAAGTCTCAGGCAAACTGACATCATAAACACAGTCATTTAAACTGAAATTGGTGCCTTTCCCAAAGTTTAAGGAAAGGCACTTCACAAACAAGGCCAGTCTCTGAAGTGAAATGAGGATCTGCCTATGTGGCTGACGGAGAGATTCCACCAATACCTGCTGCTCTGTATTTAGCCCGGCATTATCTTCCCACGTCTCCCTGGCTCACGGCTTCTTGCTCAGTCTCTCCTTTTCTCTGGACCGGCTGGACGACGGTAATGTTTTGTCCAAAAGGCAGATTCATCAGATGGCTGCCTTGCACTGTATTGTGACAGGTCCATGCCACCGCAGATCAAATGGATGGGATGCACAAGCTACCTTAGGATCCAAGTACAACGGTCAAAGCATCGGTTTGTGGTTTTTTTTTTTAAGATATGTTGGGACGCCCCCGTGCTGGCCTCTTGTCGGCCGTACAGTCAGAGACGGGAGGGACAGGCTGGAGACTGAATACACCCGACTCAGGGGACAAACATCCCGAGCTTGTCAGGAATCCGGAACCTTTGACATCTCCTCGTACTTTAACTCACTTTTGGGAACGCTCATATCTAAGGTCCCTCTGTCACCTGCTGAGCTGCAGATCACGGCTGACGTTGTGGGTCTCCACAGAGCTCAGTGCTTTGTGCCAGGACGGTACGATCGCAAACCCCCAACACTTCCATCGCCCCAAACTTGACAAATGCTTCGCTAAGCAAACAAAAACCGCAGCAGGGTGGGGTCCTCTCCTCCGAGCGCCTGACCCTCAATCTCAAACTGAGCAAAAACACACATCACGCTAATCTGCAGCTAATGACTTGGTTCATGGTACTAACCCGCAGAGGCTCGCTCCTGTCACCGGTAGTACTGGGAACAGCTGTTGTTGCCTCACAATATTAAATCTCAGGGTCAAAGTTTATAGCCGGGTTTCTAATCTTTTTTCGCAGAGGTACGTGACCAATGGCACCACTACTAACCACTCTTTTCCTTTTACCAAATCTGAGAGGAAACTGTAGAATAATCTAAAAACTGAATGCATTAAAGTCATCAAATAAATAGATGCAGATTCCAATAATCTAATTCCACGGTCCTTGGCCTAATTGTGATTGGCCCGATGGCGTGCCTGCGAGTGGTTATGAGTCACGGCCAAGAAAACGAGCGACATGCTTTGAAGTCAGCAACAGCGCTCAGATGAGGAAGATTCAGGGCTGTGTCCTTAGATGCTGACAGTGAGAATTACAGGCTTTCTCCGTGACTGCGCTTCAAGCCCATACTTTTTGTTTTCCACCTCTTTGGCTTTGGTTAGGTGGAACAGGCAGGAGTGCACATTTTTTTGGTTCAGAACAGTAGAAGTAGTCTTGACTTAAAGAATGAAGCTGTCACATCACATAGTACCTCCGAATTGATGTCAAATTTCAGCATCACTTTGTTTTGGAACATGGACCTCAAATCGAAGCACAATAGCAATTAAATAGCAATAGCTGTTAAAATCATTTTGCGATACGCTTCAAATGTTCCATGCACGTGAAGCTATGACTCTGCGACTATCAGCATACAAATAAAATAGTCAAATCCACGAAGACATGAAAATGAACAACAAAGGAACATTACTTTAAGGTGTGTGCCCCCCGATCCCTGAATCAGGCCAGAGCTCCAGAGGTTACAGGCATTCAAAGCACACCTCGAGCTAAGCCGGGACCTTGGAAAAGGGATTTGTGGGGCTCACAAGTGATCACTGCTCCCATTGAAGTCAGTCCCAGATTCTACACTGACAAGTCTCATCGGATGCCAACACCATGAGCTATCTGAGGGACCTTGAAAGGCGTCACAAGTGTTTGGGGAAGCAGCGTTTTCACTCCAACCGGGTCACTTGGCTGAAGACGCGCCCCCTGGACTCCATGCTGCCCCCAAATGGAACGGTCGGTTTATATAAGAACGAGAGATGCCGAGCAGCCATGTTGAGTCCTTAAAATGGGAATAACTAAGGTTTGATTTAAGGGGAGTTGAGAGAACGGAGGGCTGAACCTGCAGTTCCTTCCCAAAGGAAACAAGCTATGACATCAGTGTGAATTCCTGCTCGCTCCAAAAACCTACAGAAGTCACTGGAGTGCTGTGAATTTTGGGATGCTGAAGCCCACTTGAGCCATCATAATGCATTCGACGATGATGGAACTTCAGAGAGGGAGGCTTCTACAATGGCACACGGCTCATTAAATGGCAGGATGTTGGGATGGGACCAGGGAACGGTAACGAATGTAGAATCAAAACTCCAGTTTTACTTGATGGGAGGAGCAATTAAGGCAAAATTTGATGCTTTGCACTGCCTGTCTCAAAAAATCACTGTAATGTTAAATTGAGATAAGAAACTACACGTAGGAATTGCTTAAGTCAATCTGCAACATTGGCACGCATTTTTACTCTATCTATATGCTGATTTTGGATAATGGTAAACAATGGGTGAAAGATTTGTCAGAAACACCTAAAAAACATCAGCAGGCTGCACTTTCTGCATGCAGACCAATTCCTGTACATTGTGTACCTGTGTATTGTAAAAATATATACATGGATGGAAAACATGTTCGTTAGTGTTGTTAGTTAGACATGAAAATGAAACTCTTTGGTCATTTGTCATCTTTATCAGCCCCTACTGGTGACTGGGGGAAATTGCAACTTTATTATAAGTGACGTGTGTGCGGCGGTAAGGTGTGGGGGGGCAGAGGGGTGTAACAGAAACGAGGCTTTCCCTCACCATGTGCCTAGACTCAACACTATAAAATTTGTTTGGCTATGTGTGTGTGTGTGTGCATACTTGTTTTAGGCTGAGAGATTATTTTTCGATAATGGGTTAGGCTTTTAGAGCTTTTTTGGGTCAGATGATATTGGAGCAAAATAACGGCCAAGGTCTAAAAATATTGCTATCTGTGTTTAAATCCATGTCAGCTGAAGCCCCGAGTGTTTGTGTGTCTGCGTAGTGTGTGTGTGTGTGTGTGTGTAGGCGACGTCACCTAATCCCTCAGAGAAATTTACAGCACCCCACAAGCAGTTCAATCAGCGTTCTGTCTGAAACACACCGATCTGACCACCCAAAAACTGCCTCAGACGCGGCCCCACCAAAAACATCTTCAGATCCGATAATCCCCACGCGTTCTCGAAAAAGAGGCCAGGTTGGACAGACGGTCCACATTAAACCAGAACCTCAGTTCATGTTATTCTGGTGAACCACTGAAAGCAGAACCTGGCAGTAAAATAAGCTATGTAAAGCCCCTCGACCCCTCTTGGTGAACCAGAGGCCGTCCATAACAAAGTTACAACCCTGTGGCTCTCCCACAATGCATGCTGATAAACAGCCAGGATTTGAGTCCTCTACGCTGACTATGTCTCTTATTATCAGCTGGTGTGAATTCAGCCAACGCACTGTGGTACGAGACACCTTTGAACTTGGACACAGACTCGCATGGCCAAACCAAGACACTCAATCTTGTTGCTCCACAAACTCTCCCTAAAATTGACTACATTTGCTCAATATTTGTCTGTAACCTGGATTATTTGGATGGAGCAGATACAGGTAGTTCTAAATCTGCCTGTAGGAGTCCCTGTGGGATAAGTCTTGACAAAATAAAGTCCTGCTCAGTTCCCTTTAACCCCTTAAGCACCATGAAATGAACTATTAATTGAGTGCACTTTGGACAAACAGGTTAAAAGGTTATTTTTCTATCAATTTAATTGCCATTTGCACACTTGTAACACATTAATCATAAGCATAACACAAAAGGCAACAAAATAAAAATCTAAATTTGTGATTTAAAAAAAAAAAATCCCTTTACTTTCACAATTTCCCTCGGTTTGCCCTTTTCTTTGTTCTGGATCAGTTTACACAGATTACTGCAGAATTTTGGAGACTTTGTGCATTTTACTACAATTTAAAATATCAACGCTTGTGAAGAGTTGAAGGGGTTAATTCGATGTATCAGGAACTGACACTGGACGAGAGACTTCAGGTGACAGCCTTAAGTGACGTGACACGTGTAACGTTCAGTTCCGAGGTGAAATAGACAAACCAAAAACCACTATTCTGACACAACACACGTGCTGCTGCGCACGTGTGCTACATATGTTCAAACCCCTGCCGTGCAGAGAGAGGTTCGAACCCAGACCCGGTTAAAAACACGTGTGGTGATCGTTACGCAGAGCTCGGAACGTGCGCGTTTGGATGCCAGTCACCCCCACTCACCTATGTCGGAGTTGCAGTAGGCATCTTGCGGGTGCGTCAGGGCGCACGAACAGCCCTCCGTGAGCCGGTGGAGCTGGAGGCTGCTGAAGACAAGCAGCAGGCTGAACAGATGCTGGTACAACGACTGCATTTCAGCAAACTTTCACAGTCCTCGATCGAGCTGCGTGGAGTCCGTCTGGATCCGCTGCGCACCAGTTTCGGTCAGTATAAATGTCCAAGTCTCTGGGCTCGTCTGCTCGTCTCGTTTGGAGCGCTGTGTGCTCCCGGACAGGCGCACAGTCGTACATATAGTGCGCCACGGAGACGCGTTCACGCCCGCGCAGGACGAGCAGCCAATCAGCGGGCGGTCCGGTGATGGCATGAAGAATAACAGTCACGATGACATATTGGAACTTTGTCCTGCAGCCCGCACGACACTGTTTGATACTCAAATACTCGTCCAAAATATATACGTACGATGAAGTACTCAGTAGGAGAAAAAACATCATCAAATATTTCAAATGGGGTAAACTTAAAAAAGTGAGCGTCATATGAATATATTCGTTTGTACGTACTGGTGACAGACAGACAGACTGATAACGTGGTTTGGGTGATTTTTTCGGGATACATTTTTCAAACACTGCATCACATCACTATGAATGACCTAATCAGTATGTCCACCCCACCCCCGTGTTAGTGATATTTTTTGTCTAATCCTTCATATTTTGAATGCAGGAAGTCACCAGGATCCTTTCAGTTTACAGCAGCAGACAGAGGCAGTCAGTGGCAAGGGGCACAGAGGAAGCACTGCGAAATAACAAACTTCAATACCAAAGATGCCAAAGATATCAGGATGTGAAATCTTACAAAAACACCCAGCACATCTACAGTAAAAAAAAAAAAAAAAAATTAGAAGTTTAAGGGGAATAAAACATGCAATAGCTTAAAAAAAACAGGGTTACTACAATGGATTTCTGTGGTAATTATGGGTGCACTCAATTATGGAATTATGAAATGCACCTATTAAAATAATCCAAAAATAATCCTTAGAATCACACTGAATGGATTTCTTCATGGTGCTTTCAGGTACCAGTGGATTTTAGAGTGAAGGGGTTAAAGCTGAGATGCTGTTGTTTGGAGGTAGAGATGTGATGATTTGTTCCATGAGATCAGCGTGGAAGAAACCAGTAATGTAGAAAATGCACCTTTCTGCTCCAAGTAAACGACCGTACGGCTTACAAGCAACGCTGGCAGCTTCATTTATCCTGAATATTTTGTTCAGAAACACATTCACTTAAGGTTCTTATCCAGTGGTTCTGTTTTGCTTTGCATCATGCTCCTGGGCTCGAATGGAGCTGCATTGTGGCTCCAGAGGCTTATCTGCACACACTAGGAGAGCTGTGTGAAGGGTTATCGTCATTCAGTTATATGATCAAACCTGAAATAATCAGATTTGGGACTCTGACCCCTGATGTGCCTTTATTATGTCTTATCTCAGTGTTTAGATGAGCTGCATCTCATGAGATTTAGTCGGTTTTTTTTCTGACAGTGAAAGTGTGTCAAAGCCTTTGACAAAGGTGATTCATTTTACTATGAATTTGATGCTTCAAGCCGTTTATTTGAAGTCCTCAAAACTCTATCAAACGGGTTTCTATGTGCTGCAGGCCAAAAACAAATTCGTGCGCTGCCTCGAACGGTTTCCCAGTTTCCATTCATTGTTCAAGACAAACATCAAGGATTTGTCATTTGACATGTTTTTGTTTCATCAGTCACCTATAAAAGCCGCTGATGTTTGTTCAGGGCTGTGCACAGGTACATCAGCAGCACTTCTGGTGCTTCTACCAGCAGATAAGAACAACAAGATATTTACCCACTGTGGAAAAGAACATCATCAAAGCAGCAGCTGGAAGTTGTGTTTTATCAGAGGTTCGGCCTCAGAGGCGGTTGGATGGCATTAACGGCTCCAACAGACGGCCAGAGGAAACCTGTCGGGCGGCTAAGCTGTTAACCGCTGGTCGGCCCTGGTCAGGTATTATTTCAGCCTCTGACATCAAAGTCTGAATAAACAGATGTGTGGCATTCCTTCGTCAGTGGATTTTGCACTCTTGACAGGTCGATTTACAGGCATTCACAAAAATGCAGAAAAAAAAGTGTCTCCTGCTCTGACTCACTTTTTGTTAGTCTGTGTGTGTGAAATGAAAGCAGGAAGGCTCACAATGGACTCAGTCTGTCAATACGCGCGATTCCAAATTCCATATGATTTCACAGAGGCGCAGAGGTGAAACAGCACTGCATTCCTAACATACATCTACAGTGATAACAACATGAATAAGGCAGGGAAAGGGAAGCAGACCAAATAAGGGATTACATGACTGTATCGACTACTGTACAGGAACACACCCCCCCCACCCCAAAACTCTCAAAGTCTGTCAACCCCTCTACCAAATCCAGTTAGGATAGATTCATGATTTTTTTATTAAACTGAGCCTCTCATGGACTTTTACTGTAATTCGCTGTACATTCTGAGCCTACATCATAGCTGTAGAAAATATTTAACCAGTAATGGAAAGAAAAATAACACCAAATATGTTTCATCCTTTAAGCATAGTGCATAGAAGAACATATTAAATCCATGAGCAGAGATGGGAACTATTCTTTAATTTCACATATGAAGTTATGAGATGTTTTTGTTTGTTTGTTTGTTTGTTTGTTTATTCTTAGTGTTTCTCATGATCCGGCTCAGTGCAATTCAAGCCAAATCCCAGTTCATTTCTAAATAGTTTCTTGTGGAAAGCATTTCATCACTAACTAATTAATTTATATGAATAAATAGAGCCAGTGCTGTAAGTTATGTCATCGTAGTCATTTCTTACTCTTCTCTCATTCAACACACACATTTTTGTCTAAAGTTCCACTGCATGAATCAGAGGAATGCCTGTCTATTTAGATTATGTAAAGTCCTTTCAGATGAATGTGTTACAGAGTTCAACTCCCTCGCTTGTACAATTCGTCTGTTTATGGTCTCTCTAATCTGAGCAGAAAGCAACAATCTCACACCCAAAGTCCTGTGATTTTGTTCTCGATAATGCTGGAACGGTCAAACGAGGCAGGTTGAGGGAAAGATGTGTTTTGAGTAAAAACGACTACACTCCATCTCTCGGAATATCAAACACGGGGTGAATCTTTCTTTATGAATGGATGTTTGAATAGGCCACGGGAGCTGCCGGCCGTATGTGTGTGATTGGCTCGTAGCTGTCCTGGCAGGATACTTTAATGTATAGGAAGGTGTTTATAGCTACACCTCAGAAACCATGAGTCATTTACACGCACAAAACTACATGCTCCACTTTAACTTTACCGTCAGAAATAGGACAAGATAAAAGGGAAGAGAATTGCCAGAATATTCCGGTTATGTGAGTCTTTCACAGCTTGTCACAATTTGCTCCGCGCTGCTGAAAAGAAAGTCAGGACCCTCTGGAAATGATGCCACCTAAGTAGGCCAGGATACTGTACACGTAATGTTGAACAAAGAATATTTAGTCAGAAAAAGGTGGAAAAAAGTGGATAAATGGCTGTTTGGAGGTTGGTGAGTGGACGTCAGCGCTGAAGGTCTTTAAGGCCTGTGTGTGTTTCTGGGATGACAAAGGAGAGCAGTGCAGTGACTCAGAGGAAATACCTTTCATCCAGCTGACAAGCCGCTAAAGAGACACAGGAAGAGGCGAAAGTTGAAAAGATAGCACCGGCGGGAGTGACAGTCACCTAGGGACACTGTCCAACCCTGAATCACCAGGCCCCGCTGCACAGCCCACATGCCATTCTAGTTAAGTGGGACAGACATGATGAGCCCACCGCTGGGCTCTGTGGACACGGCAGTGGGAGCAAAGGGCAACATTCGTGTCCCGTGAGGGGTGCTGGTGGGGGGGTGTAATTGAATTTTTCCTAGTTCCTAAGATCTCATGTTTTGGGAGATTCTTGGACAGATAAACGTCTCAGTTTCACACAGTTGTTAGTGTAGCCAATTAAGGTGGTACTTGGCTCAAGCTGTTTGAGAACCATTACTTTAGTACATGTTGATCTCCACAGCACAGTAAGAACCCTTCTCCAGGCTCCAGGTTTTTGTCCACTTAGCCCACTATGTTGGTCTTGTCTTCACTCTTCTTCTGTGTCCGTAGCAGGAATGAGCGTGTCTGTAATTTAAAGAAAAATTAGGGTGAGTCCTCATTTTCTTTGACTCCACTTTGTTGAGGATGAGGAACGTTTCACTCACAAACAAACTCATCAAATTATTTAGTCCCTCTGAATCTCAATGTCAGTCTCATCGTCTGTTTTATCAGTTCAAGTTTAAAAAGTAGCTCAGAAAGACATCGTGCTGTCTGCAGGGACTACTTTGTCATGAAAACCTTATTGTCCACAGAGGGAGTGGTGCACTGTAACCCTTCATCACAGCAGTGAGACCAGTAGAAAGGAAGTGTGAGCCCATTCACTTCAGACTTCACCTTTCTGATGTCTGACAAGGCAGAGCAGGCCAAAAAAGTTACACACTTCCTCCACACCTACCTTCTGTCAGAGAGGATTTGATTTGGCATTATGTCACTCCCTTATTTATCATCTCACCCCAAGAATGGAAGATGACTTGTTGGAAACAAGATCACAACTTAGTATCTGAGAGCTGTCAGCACTGTGGAATATCAGCTGTTAGGAAGGCGTTCTCCTCTTCGCCCTTCCAGTATCAAGGCCGGGTGATGCTTTCATTACCCACTTCATCCCATCCTCATTGAAACATATCAGCAGCCACTCTCCTATCTGAGCCTCACACGTGATCTTTACCAACTACAGTCTATCTCACTATGGGACTCCCCCTTCTATAAAATATGATGAAGGGTCAGTAACTTCCTACTCAGGCACGCCAAAGGCAACCACAGAGCTCGCTGCTCCGAACCATTGTCCCCTGCTGCTCTGTACTGTACATATTTGGTGTGTGTGCGGTCAGAATACCCCACAAAATGACTATGTTGTATTACAGCATGAGACAATGAGACACCAGGCCTGACCATAAACACGGGCATATGACAGCATGGAAATTGCTTTGAGGAATTCCTTAATGTTGAGGGAATGCCAGTGCCGAGAACACTGGTCATATAAGGCTTTCTTTGTGCATAGACGGTCCCCATTTCAGTCATTAAATGTCAACTTTTCTGAGAAATGTTGTATTTTTCATGGATGTCAGTCTTGACGGTTACTGTATTTAAAGCATCAAAACCTTTTCCATTGTTGGCTCAGAAAATACCATTATTCTGGAGGCTGTCAAGTCGAGTGCAGTATCTATTGTTGGATTGTTGGGATACTTTGAAAGAACAATATTCATTCAATTACATGAATATTTTCCAGCCCTATAAAGTGATGAATCCATGGCACATTGTTTTGCCATTCTGCTAAGCGCCACCTCTCTTGCGGTGGTGTGCGCGTGCTTTATCCCTGTGTGTAACTGACATTTTAAGATGCTAACTTTTGCATGAGCACGAATGTCAGCATGTCCGATAAATGTATTTTAAAGACATATTTAATGTAGAAAACTTGTGTTGAATACTATTTGTGAACAAAGCTAAATTTTCCTTCTGCCATGTGAAGCTAGCAAGATGGAGGCTAGCTAACTGAAACAATGTTTGTCAGTGTCAGAGAGGACATTTAGGATGAATTAGGTATAATGTGGTTGACTTTGTTTTATGCTTTGTTTTCCAACAGTTTGCAAAAAAATAAAATAATGGTCAATGGTGTTTCACTTGTATTAAAGATATGATGTATATCATGTAGTGCTAGCTAGCCAACAGCTAACCTTTCACCAACTTGAAAAAATGGAAATGTTAAGATCCATGGTGTTTAACAGCTTGGGCCTAAGGTATAACATAATCAGTTTTGATCACACATAGGAGAAAAGTGTGGCTTATTTACAAAATCACAAAATATTAAAAGTATACATATTTTTTTTTTATACTCTTAGAAGTATAGAGAAGTTATGAATTTCAGTGATTCAAGCGATTGTCATCTTGAAGTGAAGTACAAAAAATATGTGAAGTAAAAGTCCAAATGTGACACCAAATGTTTCCAAATGTCATCTAATCAGTGTAAAAGTAGAGTGTGAATATATGAGACCTGAACCAGGACTTAAAACCAGGTATTAAAAAGATAAAACAACTCCTTTAAAAACATTAAAAACCTGACTTTAGTTTAGGCTCTATGGTCGCATCAAAATTCATTTGGTAACTTAAGATAAAAAAATGCCATACTCATACTATTTGATACAGTGTTTGTATTTTTATACACTCACAACAGGTGTATTTTGTATCAAAATAAATTCTCCTGACTCCATTACTCCTCCACTGACCCGACAATGAAGGTTTATCCAGCCGGAAATTCTCATATTTGTGAAATATGAACACCCAGATAAGAGATTACACTGCTCTGCTCTTACTCCTCTTAGTCATCTTGCTTATCTGCAAACCACAGTTTGAGGATCCAATCTGGTCCTCCTCAAGTGGAGTCCATCTGGAAGAGGCTGTAAATTGTACCAGTGCGTCTTCCTCTCGGCAAACTGTAAAAGGCAGCGATTCCCAGAAACCTGAGCAGCGGAGGGATGGAGCGTGTGGGAGGAGGGCGAAAGTCAATTTAGAGAGGATGGTCGAGGGAGAACCAGTGAGAGAGTCATCAGTGGGTCAGAGGTCAACAGGGTCCACAGGATGCTGACGTCAGACGCTGGGCGGCGGAGGGGCTGCAGCGGGGGTTAAATTTAGACATTTCACTGAGTTAGAAAAGCCCTGTCAGTGTGGGGAAGTTTGTTCCAAAAAGATTTTTGATTTCTGTTTGTTTTGAGTCATCTGTCAACTTTTTATTACCACATGCCGCTTCCTCCGGGACATAGGGAACACTTTAGCAATGAACTTGGTGGTCAGTTTCTATTTTTGAGTATTTTCTGCCACCGTTGATGAAGTAATTGATCTCTCTGGAATATGGTGTGTGGTGGAAATACACCAAATAGTTCCAGTAAATACACATATAGATCCCACATACCTCAGCAGTAGTCCTTTATTGTGGACGTCTCAGTCTTACGGTACGGTGATGAACTTTCCCCTGGCTGTAACCAGAGGGTGTGGGCTGTTGACCACGTTTGCTGGACAAACGGCGGTAGGAGGTAACTCATCCCACATTTATTTTTACAATCGGAATCCCCCATTAAGCAGACGGGAGACTTTGCACAAACATTTATGCACAGCATGGAAACACAGTCACATATTTGTTTAGCTGTTAAGAACTTTGTACTGGTATTTAGATACATGAACACGTTTTTTGTCAAACGGGACCTCCCCTCTGCGTCTTTTCACAAGCTCTCATGACAGACGGGTGTGACATTCCTTCCTTTTTTCTTAAGAAAGTGACAAAAGTGATAAAATGAATGTATGACACATGAATGAAAGCTGCTACTTTTACAGCATCATTTGATGCGTTATATGACGAAATTCGCATTATTTGCCGAATCTACGACTGAAATCGTGCAAGTTTCTCTTAATTTGGGATAAATCTCACAAGCCAGGTTCACAAAGTCACAGACTGATCTCCCAAAATTCATAGTTTCGGTGTAAACGGGCTGGGTTTGCCACATCCAGTTGTTCCAAAACATTTTTCCTCCTTGATGTTCCTCCCGTCTTCCTCCCCCCGATGTTCCGTGTCTTAATTGGAAACAGTGGCAGCGCTGACATTTAGGCAGTGCCATGGTATGTACTCTGCAGAAGGCTTCCCTTCCTCTGCTGTCAAAAAGTTGCTGACTCCTCTCGTCTCAGCCCGTCTCATGTGTCCCATCCTCCGCTGCCTCTTATCTGAAACAGAGAAATTTGCTCATGTGCTCTAACTTCTGATCAAACGTGTCAGCGTTCTTCACTTCACGTTCTCTGTTATGCCGTAGTTTAGAGACTCGTGTGGCGGCACAGTGGCTTGGTGCTTAGTTCTGTTTACTCACAGCAAGAAGGGCCAGGGTTCGAATCCAAGTGGGACCGGATTGAGGCCTCTCTTTGTGGAGTTTGCATCTGTTCTCTGTTTCTTGGATGCAGCTCTGATGAATTGTAAACTCTAAGTTGTCCACGTCCCTCTGTGACAGCCCTGTGATGGACTGGAGACGTGTCCACGCTGCCTCTTGCCTGGGACAGGCTCCAGTCCTCCTGGGATCCTGAACAAGATAAACAGCTTCATAAGCTGCATTAAGATCGGGGTTTGTTGTGTTTGGACCATTACCACTCGCCGGTTTAATGTGCTGCGATTGCTTCTGGACTGAACCTGCAAACCCAGGAGGCCCTTTTAAAGTTGTGGGTGTGGTTTTGTCCATTTTCATGTGTAGATTTCGTGGTTTACAGGTGACTTCATTGTTTAAACAGCTGAACTGTATCTCAGCAAACACCTCTGACTTGCCTCTCTGCTCTGTATTATTTTTGAAAACGGTTTCATATAAAATATGCGGGACTAATTTACGCGATGACAAGCTGTAATTTTTAATATAAAGCTGCATGAAACCGTGGCAAACGCTTGAGTGAAACGGGAATGAAAGCAACATGAAACGATGGTCCGTCTGCTCTGTCTGTCTCAGACCCACCATCTGCTTTATATCCTCGTAGTCACAATGCAGCCGCGTGTTGAGTGAATCATGTGTCCTTAATTTATTGTGTCTTGTGTGGAAATAGGATGTACGGGTGGGAAACCAGGAAGGATGTAATTATTTAAGGGGAAAGTATTTAAAGACTAGGCAGGCGTGTAACTAAAGCAGGAGAACAAGATGTTTGATAGCCCAGAAGGCAGATAAGTCAGTCCTGTTCTTGACCTTGTTCCAGGCTGTGTGACCCTGACCCTGACCCAAGGAAGTGACTGGAAATGAGCTATAGGAAATCCTCTTCTCAGTCCCTCTCATCCTCCTTTTTCCGTGCTCCAAAATTGCTAAATATCCACCACAGTATGTCAATAAAGCTTGACCTTGGATGAGTCCACACCCTTGACTTGTCTCTCAGGGTTGCCTGATAAATACCCCTTTGGGTGAGTCTCAGTACATCGTTTTCTTAGTCTGGCACTTTATTTACTGTTTTTATCAAATATTTTTGTGTGTTTTGGCAGTATTGATGACTACATCAGGATGGATGGCACATCATCCAGAGACTTGGACAGGACAGGAGTGGTTTAGTCCAGAAAATGTCTCAGCAAACTTTGTCCATCGCATCCATTTCACCTTTTTGTGCCCAAACTCTGATGTTGCTCACTTATGCTGCTTTAGATCTACGAATTGTTTTCACCAGTGTATCTGTACCGAACGGACAGACCGAATGATTCAGGGATTCCAGCCTTTTCCGAGACTTAATGCTGTGGGGGCTCCTGGAAAATGGGAAAGAAACATCTCTTTCCCTTTTAGACTCAGAGGAATGTGGCACGACAATGATCGTTTTTGCAGGATCGGCCTGCCCGAGTCTCGCCTGCCTCACAGACTGTGGGCCTCTTTCACTTCACAAGCAGGAATGTAGGTTAGTGAATTGATTAGTGCTAATAAGGTTTGCTCAGGTTTGTCGTACTGCACCACCACAGAGATGTCAGCCCGAGCTAGTCCAGCCTTTCAGTCTGCACGACGACTCAAGATCGACTTTCAAATGAATGTGTTTATTTAAAATGAACAAACTGAACTCAAGCGCTGGCTGCGTGCTGCTATTAAATCATTCAAAGTCAAAGTCTCAAACAATGTAACCTGTAATCAGCATGTTTAATAGATTACATTTGGTCAGTAATTAA
>OMNV01001724.1:13999-73221 GCA_900303265.1 Brotula barbata
TTTTTTTTTTTTTTTTTTTTTTTTTTAAGACCCATATAGACAAATTATCTAATGTAATTAAACGACTAGTATTAATTGTCTTGATTTCTCGTCATTAAATAAGGAAATTTCCTGCTTACCAGACTTTGTTACTGTCTGATTGTGTAGTGGTTATGACTGAAAAAGCTGAGATTGAAAGGATTTTCATCATTTTTCTACACATTTTGGAAGCTCATTTGGTAATTTTGATTCCGAATCTCCTCCATATACTGTATATATGTATATGTGTATACTGTATATATATATACATACACACATATATGCACTTGGATAAACAGTGAATTAATTACACAACACGTACACATTTGACCTTTTATTTTGCCCCATGATAGTTGTGCTGTTGCTGAATTTGTGTATTTCTGATTGTATCTGTAGGTCTAAACACATCAGGGTTGAATCGGGGCCTGAAGTTTTGATTGTTCTGTCCTCAAAAATAATAGCAGAAAATGACAGCCTAGGGCCATATTAATTGAATGTAATGTAATTTAGAATGAAAAATCGTAGGATAGCTTTTCGTTTAGGTTGGGGTTTTTTTCAATTAAATTTTCAAGTTGTAATTTTATGTATCATAATTAATTTTTCAAGTTGATTACCAGGGACTAAATCAATCCTAAAATGTCTTGATTTTTATCTCCCATTGAAACATAAGAACATCACTGTCTTAAGTTATTGACCAGCAGTTTGACCAGTTAAAGACTGAAGCGGATGATGAAGAACACAGAAATACTCTGATTTGATTCTTTGATATCTCAAGATACAAATGGAATTTAACTCTGTCAGTATTTTCAATTCAGTCCTCAATGGGAAACTTAATGTATCACTCCTAAATTTACATTACAGTAGGTTTGTGTCTGTTTTTTTAGATGGTTTTTAACCACCAGAGGTACGTGACGCTCCCTCTAGTGGTATGCAAAATAACTTCATGAGAAAATTCAAACTATCAAAATCTAAAGAAACTGTCATCACAAATTATTCCCAGATCATTATTGATCTTCCCGTGTTTTAATAAATCTTTAAACACATTTTGGTCCAACACATTAAGGTTTTTCTGTGCTGGTTTGATGTTATGGTGATACTGTGGATGGATACTAAGCAGGCCAAAAGGCACTGTTACAGGGGCCTGATGTTCACCAAGTTTATCCTGTGTGTATCTTGTGTCATGATCCACCCATGGAGGTTTGCTTAGAGGTGATGTTTTGATCAGAAACGTTGACTGCTGCCCTTGTTCATCCTGAAAATGAACTTCAATAGAACATTGGTCCGAACCTTCACAGTATTTCAACTGATTGCTTGTTGTTTCTCGGCTGTGAGAAGACAAAACAGAACATTTGTGTAGAGATTCATTCATGTGATTGGTAAATACATCGATCTGACTTTTTTTATGTCCTTGTACAAATGTTTAAATGATCCATGCTGTTAATCTGATGTCTTATTATTGACATAAACTAGTGAGAATCCGAAGGGAGGCACTGTTTCCTGCTGGATTATAATTGGGATACACCTGAGGTTACACGAAGAGGCAGTTTTTAAAATTCCAAGCCACTCAGTATTGAACTCTTCTGTACAGCGATCGGCTTACTTGTACGCAGACGTGTTGGGTGTTAATAGAAGCCGAGAGACGGAAAGTCGCTCGTCAAACACCCCACAGCGTTTCCAAGTAGTGAAAAGTATGACAAGAGCTCTGAGAGGAGGGATGTTTTTGAAATGATCTTTGGTGTGTCGCTAGATTTAGCCTCTTCTTGTTTACACCTGAAAACGTCGCCCTGGCTTCAGCTTTCTTGTTACTTTGGTAGGGGGTCACATTAAGTGAGGTGTTGTCCTTAAACTGTAACTGTGTGCTACTTCTCCCCTGAACGTTGAGGAACCACCTTTAGCTGAAGCAGACTGGAAAAAATGTTCACTTCTGCTGTGGTGTATCATCGTCTTTAGATGAATATGAAAACGTGTATTATAAATGTCCTAAAAGCTATATTTAAACATTTTCCTATTGCTCAATTTTATGCAAGAAAAAAAAAAAAATCTGAACCTCCTCCCCTCCCCCCCCACAGAAAGCTGTTGAACATTGTGCCTCATGTTTTTGACTCCCATCTGTGTAAAAAGGAAACTCCTTGTACATACAGTGTGGAATGCATTAGAACCGCTCCGTTGTACAGAATCTGTGTGTGCTACACTGTGACCGAGTGTGGAAACAAGCTGACGTGGAGTTATGGCCGTCTTACTGTCAGTTTCATTTTCCTGTTACCTGCACAGATCAGCGAGTGGGTTGGGATTTTCAGGGTTTTTCCATCACCTTTCGATTTTGTACTTTGTTCTGTTTTCCTGCTTTTTCGATATACGATCCACGCAGAACAACATCAAAACGCAGAACAAAAGTCGGCCGTCCTCCAAAGCCTGTGGTGATTTGTCATTAAACCAAAGATTATTTTAGCAGTGTCAAGAGAAAACTAACGGACCGAAGTAAAACAATGATTTGTCTCTTGCGATTTGCTAAATTTAACTAAAATTTGTAATTTCTCAAACCGTTTTATTGCTAATTTGAGCTTTTCTTTTCTTTTTTTTAGCTCATTTAACATTCCAAATATCACATAACTTGGAGGATTTTCCAAAACCTGTATCACAGTGACCAGTGGTTCTCAATCTGTGGCCCTCCAGTGCCACAGTACTTGTGTGTCCCCCGCGTGTGATTGGTGAGACAGACCTGTCATTAAAAATAGGCAGTACTGTGGTATTTGAGGGCCAGGATTGAGAACCTTCTCCCTTGACAGTTTCCTCAAATGAAAATAATACATAAATGCTGAAACATGTTGGGAAGTTAATCCGACTCGAACTCAGACGGACATATCACACTCTGTTTTTTGTCCTTATTAAACTGTTAAAACGTTCGTGTACACTTAAACCGGGATTCTTTGTGGCTTCGTAATTCGTTTGTCTTTTTTCACTGATGATGATTGAATGCAGGTGAATGATTGTGTTAATCCAGTTGTTGTCGTTTGTAATGGACGGCTTCAGTTCAGCGTAATCTTAATCCCATGAACACTTTATTGTCTGTTTTTTCCGTTCCCATCTCCAAGACGACCCTCAACATATATTTTTTTTGGACGCCCATTTCTGGAAGTGGGGAAGTTCTAAACATTAAAACATGCGCGTCAAATTCATTGGAATGTGGTGTTTTATATTTTGAATACTCTTACTTTGTGTTTGAAGAAATAAGTAAGTAGATTTATCAAGCATGTCCACTGAAAAAAGGCAATAATGAAACCATTTGGTGCAAAACGTTTTAGGCTGACTGCTGACTTTGCTTCAACTTTTGTCAACGTTTGATGAACTTTATCTGAGTCAAAACACCATATTTGGACTTTTCTGAAAGTGAGTGCTCACTGTGCGTTGACATCAAAAACCATTTACTGTATGTGCAACCAGGAAAAACAATAAAAATGTGGATGTGAAAAAGACGGGTGGAGATTTGTCCTAATTAGTTTCTCTCTCTCTCTCTCTCTCTCTCTACCGTCCCAGAGGTATGACTCATTGTTTACAGGCTACTGCATCCACATCTGTGGTCGTGGTACAGCAAAGCAAAGGTGCTCTGATAACATCAAACAGTGTGACAGGTTTCAGGTGGCACGATGTCTTGGTGTTTGGCACTTTTCACAACAAGAAGGTTGTGGGTTTGAATCCTCTGTGGACCCGGGGTCCTTCCTGTTTAGAGTTTGTTAGTTCTCTCCGTGTCTGCACGTTCTTCCTCTGTGTCCTTCCGTTTCGTCCCACCTCCCTCCAAAGACTACAGCTTAGATGAACAGGAGCGTCTAAACTGACCGTAGGTGTGAATGGGAGTGTCCCGTCTCTGTGTCAGCCCTGTGATAGCGTGATGATCTGTTACGGGTGTACCCTACCTTTGGGATGGGCTCCACCTCCACCGCCGTCCTGACATGGATGAGCTGCATACGAGCGCGCACGTAACACGCCACCGAGTGGATACGGTCGCAAAAAGGACACGGACGAGGTCGGTTAAGTTTTTACTTGATCAAAACCAACCTGAGTGAATCCATTTAGCAAGATAAGCTGAACGTCCTCGCACGAATCAGCGTCGGCCCTGGTTGTCCACCAGCTGTCTTATGACGACGTGACAAATAACTTTGGCAGACAGGCAACAATGTAAACAACATGTAAACATTGCAAAAAATTTATAAAATAGAGAAAAAATAAATCTTGCATTAAATATAGTCTCATAATACAAACTAGTCTTTCATCATCATTCATGCAAGCCCTGATCTCAAAATCTGCTCAGGGGCCCAAAAAAAGCAAGGGCCGGCCCTGAAGATCTTCACAGAACAAAGTAGACATTAGACGGTGGTGGAAATATATTTAAAAACCGGGAATGAACCGGTGTGAGTGTGTGTGTGTGTGCTGGGTACTGATGGAATGAGAGCTCGTGGGCCTGTCCGGGGGCACGGCTCGCCCCATGCAGGCTTCATTAGCCGTTCCTCCAGGGAATGACTAATGCGACGGTTCATCCCTGGGACATAAATCTCCAGGTTAGGAATGTCTCCACATGAAAGCAGCTGCAAACATGAAAAGTCTCCAGCGTGTCCCAGAGTCATTCACACACGTTGTCAGTCCTGCTGTCTGCCTGTCTCTCGGTGGGTTGAAAGCCACGTTGTGGAGGTGGTGCCGTAGATTTATTGGCATTTCTCCACTGAACACTTTACGATTCTATTCCAGCATTTCTGAAGCTCACTGAGTCTCTGAGTTAAAAGTCATTCTCAACACGCCACATTTCACAGTCTGGACATTCGGAGCTCCTCTTAAAACCACCAAAACATTAAAACTATTATTATATATATTAAAACTAGCAAAGGCCCTCCTCGGCTAAAAGAACTCCAAAAACCCTTGTTTTGAATCATTTTGACTCTTGCTCCGCCTCCCTTCGTCCTCATGTCTAAGGCAAATATACTTTTACAGCGCACAACTGGCATCTTTTTTTGAAAATCAAGACTTTGCTTCTTGAAGATTTCCTTTGGTTTTTCCTTACTGAAGCAGCTAAAGACCGTTTGGCCTCTGTGAATGCATTTCTCCGTTAATCCCACGTCGTTCTGCCAACAACCACATGGGAGCCAAGACAAAAGAGAATCTTTCGGCTCAGCGTGTCTCGTCTAAACCGACAATTGCTCCGATTTGGCCGTGAATTCCGTGTTGTGAGAGCCAAGGCTCTTGCAGAGTCACTCGTGTGTCACAAACACCCTCTTCTCGGCGTAGTCCGCCTCCTCTGTCTCCTCTCCCGTGTCATCTTGTGTCCTTGCCGTGCCTCCCATGCCCCCCCGCCACTTAAAAGGCCAAGGCGTTGGGGATTTCCTGTTGTGGCAGGTCAATTTGGGGTCGTGCAGGAGATTCCACATGAGCCAGATCTGAGGGACGTTGAGGCTGTGGACCACCATGAGTTCCCGGTAGAAGCAGGGGTCAAATGTCTGGAGGTGGGGCGCGGCAGAGGGCCGGTGAATCCCGAAGGTTCGAAAACCTTCGTGGCGCAAAGGTTTGATGCCGATGAGCTGAAGGCACATTCCCAGGAAGACGTCATCGATAGGGAACAGCTCCACCTACAGGGGACAGAATGAAGAGAGTGACTGCAGATCAAAGACTCCAAAGAATCTTCAGATACAAAACTGACTGTTTCGAAGGTTTCAGCCGGCATCGTTCTCCGAGGCCACGCAGCCTTTTCCCGGCACGCACTGAACAATGAGCTAACACGGAGATTTCTGCAGTGTGAACGTTCTAGAACATTCCTTCCTGTTTTGAATCACCTGTTGACAGGCCGAGCTGAGTTTCCTGGCCGTGCGTCCTGACATGACAAACCCCCCTCCGCCGGCGTAGGCTGGGTACAAGCCCGCTCCGTACATGAACTCTGGCACGTAGTACTTGGAGCTGCGGCGACGGATGGGTTTGGCGTGGAAGATGATATCGCCAACAAACAGGTCCTGCTCTGATTTCTGACCCTGTAGCATCTCTAGAATGTTGTCTATGTTGACGTAGACATCGGCGTCCCCCTTGAAGATGAACCTGTTTCAGAAAGGATACGAGCAGATATGAACCTGTCGCCTCACGATGGAGGACGATGTCCCCCTGCTGAGACGACCTTCCGTCCAGTACTCACTTGACGTCGGGACAGCTGCTGTTGACCCACTCCAGGAAGTGTGTTTCCTTCAGAGTCAGATTGAAGAAGGTATCGTCAAAGTCCCACAGCAGGATGTCCCGAAACGTTTCGCTCTCGTAGGCAAGCAGACGATCCCACAGAGGCAAGGCGGTCCGATTCCGGGGAATCCCCAGGAGGAAAACCGTGCGAATGGTTATTCCATTTTGAAAAATTCCCTCCTTCCCCCAGGTTCGCCGGACCACCTGGAAACACGGAGAGAGGGTTCATCTCTTTGGACTGGATGGAATAATGATGAGTTATTCTGCTCCACACACTATTTGGCACACTTACCTGACGTTTATCAAAATCTGCAGCAACAGATTTCACTGCAATCAGCATGTAGAGCTCGGCATTGGGGCCTTCGTCCCCAAGTCCAGCTCCCAGGTAACATTTATCCGGCTGGTCTATCAGCAGCTTGAACTTCCTGTTGTCTTTTTCTCTCAGATATCCCTCGAAGTCAAACGGTGGCAGCGTGGGGAGAGGATTCGTATTCTTCTTCCGCCCCTTGGCTTTCCCCTTGGGTTTGGCCTGAGCTTTAGATTTAGACTTGGTAGTGGATTTGGACTTGGATTGCGGAGGCTTACCCCTGGACTGCAGCTTGCGGGGAGGCAGCTGTGGGTCTAAAGAGCTGGATGGGCCCTAATCAGGGGAAATTAGAACAGACACAAGACAAAGAAGCAGAACATCAGGCTCGGGTACCGGGCACACGATCAAAGGTTGAATCTGATTCTAGTGATACCCCTGAAGACCCCTGAAGACCCCTGAGGACCCCTGAAGACCCCTGAGGACCCCTGGCTTACTCCGCTGGCTGTCCTGGCCTTCACGTTGGCTCCTAGCAGGGTCCGACTGGAGCTGTTGAAGCCTGTGGAGATTTCAAACTTCCACATGGGTTTCTCCTGTCCTGAAGACAGCAGGACCTGGGGACAGGGCAGGGAGGATCTCTTAGCAAGTACAACAAGCAAGCAGAGTGGGCGTGTCCTCAGCCTTACAACTTCTTCTTCTCTTTGATGGCTTCCCTCCCGTTTTACTGTTACTGTTACTTTATAGCAGAATGTGTAAGTTTACATTTTGCTCTTCACGACCTTTGACGATCACTGTCACTCTATACACCCGCGGCACGACAGACTCATTCGTATGGGATTATTTATATTATTTACAGCCCAACCTAATGATGTTGCAGTGCCACGTTTTCAGTTTAGAGTATTAACTAACTGTGACGCTGTAAATGAGCAATAAGCATCTGATGCTTCTTATGAATGTCTGGGGAGCAAAGTAAAGTCTTATCTGCCTTTGATCTGGAATATTGGCTGAATAACAACAATTGCGCACCACCGAGAGGAAGGCTCTACGCCAGGATGTTTGACGCATTTGGTGTTAGATAATCAGAGTTTTGAAATGAACTGAGATGGAAAAAAAAAAGATACATTTGGTTGTTGTGGATAAATTAGACAAACTTGCCAATGTACAAACTGGAAGGAGTCATAAAGCAATGAATTTGGGTTTTTACACTTTTCACAGAACTGATTTGAGAAAATATACAACATGTTTCCTCAAACATCTTACAGTGTTTAATCAAATTATATTTTAGATCATGATAGAAGAAGAATTTAATGGTCTGGGGCAGCAGGATCCAGTTTTTTTTGTGTTTGTGTGTTTGTGTTCTTGGGACATTGTGGTGCTTTGTCCTGGGCTACAGCTCAGTTGTCAATTGAACTCAGTTGTGTCTAATTGCCACATCTGAAGCTGATGAGCCAATCAGACAGGACAGGTGTCTGTCAGAGAGTGAGAGAGAGAGAGAGAGAGAGAGAGAGCAGGGCTGCACGCTGGATGTGTGTGGAGGGAGAGACGGAGTGTTTTAGGGAGAATTGGCACCATTTTTCAGTTCTGTCTCTGCTGAGAAATATATGTCAAGCGTGCATCCTTGCCATGTGACGTGTCTGCTTGCGTCTTGTTGTTTGAAAACACCCTTCACACTCCCTCTATAAGTAGTAAACGATGGTTAGGAAATTACAACACAAGTTTTTGAGGCCTCACTCGCTGTTTTATGGCCCTGGCAAATGTGTCATCATTTTAACAAGCCTGAAGTTGTCATCTCGCCCGGCAGAGGATTTTTTTTTACAGTGCAGCAAATACTATGCACACAGTACGGGGGGACTCCACCTATTGGAACATCGCTCTACTGGTCAGAAACTACTTGGAGTGCTGCCAGAAAAGGGGGGTATTGCAGCACACACTGACATGATGTTCAGGGAAACATTTCTCTACTAAATGCAGCACACCGAGCTCCATCCTTACCTGGTGAGCGTAGAGCAGCACGCAGAACAGTCCCAGGAGCAGCATGGTACATATCACATCTCGCTTCACGTGGAAATTCCTCCTCATCATCACCATCTTCCTCAGTATCAAAGCGACACTGATTTTACTGAAGGATTAAACTGGAGGGGTTTTGAAATCCATTCCTGTTTGTACCTCAAACAGTTTAATTATGGTCTGCGGATGTTTGTTTCTTCTCCTCTGCTAAATATCACCTCCACACCGCAAATTTCCATCCATCGTGACGGAAATTCAAATCAAAAACATCCTCTCCATCCTTCGCTTGTGTTCCGGCCTGCAATGCTCTCCTTTCATTTGTTCTGTGTGAGTGCTATTACATGTTTCTGTCCCCACGGCGCACACGGCTGGGTGTCCGTCTGTGTCCTCTCCCTCTCTCTCCCTCTTCGTCCTCTCTGTCCTGGACAACAAGAAAAATCACAAATGAAGAGAAAAGTGTCCCGTTGAAACAATAACACTGAAACCACTTGGAAACCCTGTTGTCCTCGTCAGTGACCCAACTGATCATCTCATTTTATTATTTATTTATTGTTATTATTATACCCAGTCAGAGTAAGGAGTAGTTTCTCCATGCTGAAAAAAACATGCTGTCCTGAGTCTGATACACAGATGCAGAACAATATTCCGTAGCGTGTGAGCTGCAGGAGCCTGCTGCCTTGCTCCAGGAAACTGGCAGTACACACTGTCTTTGAAGGGTTCAGTAACTAATCACATCAAACCCACGAGCAGACAGGCACCATGGATTTTGCTAGATAAGAAAAGAGAGCGGAAACTGGAGAAGACTTGTTGTGTTTTGCTAATATGAGCATGGCATTAATTCACACGCAGTTATTTTAGAGATGACAGTAAATATGAAAATAATGCATATGTAAAAACTGAATGTCCTGCAAAAAACCAGCTGGTGACAGAGCCTCCTCTTATCAAGTATTAACGAAATAAAAATGTTACATCACCTCCCGTTTCTTGCAGGATTTATCCTGGACCGTAATTGACGTGATCCGAAGTGTTTGCTGCAGATTAACAAACAAAATCTTCCCACCGTTTCTCATCTTCTGTGGACTTCTATCGAGGGGGCGTGTCCGTTCTGATGTAAGTGAACACGGCTTACCAACTATTAAGAGAACACTGTGTCCCTAAATAATGCACACCTATGATTTTACGCAAAGATGTCGTTTACAGTCTCTTCGGCACAAACGGTGTCAGTCCGGATAAAGAACATAAACTTAATCGTGCGCCATGACGCAAGAATCTTCAGGCGCTAACGGTCGAGGCGCATCGACACTCATACTAAAGAACTTATCCTCGGCTAAATGATGCTTAAAGTCATGAAAAGTCACTTAAGGTACTTAGTTACTGATAAAACCAGCAAAGACGTTCCTCTGTCAGCGCACACACACACTCCTGCAGCCATACAGCCTTTCATCCAAAAACTAAACGCAAAGATTATGCGCAAATCGGCATCTTTTTTTTAGCCGAACACATTTAGCCTGTTTTCACCAAAAAGCGATTTAATCATTCCAAACTATCTAATTTTGTGCGAGTCATTCAAACTTACCAAGTAAGGGGGGTTGGTCCGAAGAAACTGCGCTGCGCCACAGTGAAACTCAAAACATCTGTTCAGTGAATATCTGGAACACACACACACACACACACAGACACACAGACACACATACGCTGGCACTGGGCCGGACTGTCCGACTGCTTCCCTCTGCTGCCTTTTAGTGCTGTAGGAAATGTTAACATCTAGACTTTGTAGCAGCTTTGTAAATAGATGTTGTAATTTCTGTTACATTATAAAGTATTTTTTGCATTTTTACATATATTTGATATGACACATAGGTAAATAGTGCGTTTCAAAAATCTCTCAAACCGAGCTGAGTACATCCCAAAGTACAGAAATGTCTGACAAATGATTGTTGACCTTAGTACTTAAATGTCGGAGTTTTTAAGGAGCACTGAAGGCAGCATCACTAATCCGTGCATCCATGTGACTTTACTGGAAAGGAGCAACTTCAAGCCAGATGCCAACACAGCAACTTAAGAGGATGAACGAGGGAGGGAGACAAAAGAGGACTAAAGAACAAGGGAAAAGATTGAAATGAATGAATACAAGTCACTATTTAATAATGATGTCAGATAAACATCGGTGTGTATTTATTAATTACATCCAATACAATCATCTTATAGAAGAGATCATACAAACAGACACACGTACACAGAGTACGTATTAGTACTGGTGATTTATGACCACAGACTGTGTCATTATAGAACCATATGTATTTCTCACTGGCCAAGCGTCAGACGGATGCAGCGACGAGTGGACACGTGTGTGCAATCAGGCCCAAAGTCTGTGTGACTCTGACATGAACAAAAATTAGAATCCTTCAGTTTCATTTTATAGATCATATTTTCTTCTACTTTCCCCACTAAACATAATTAGGGGACCAAGTACTTGTTAGATCATCTGGTATGTTGGCTTGTGATTTTCTCTATTTTTTATACAATTCTATATTCTACACAAACAATATTGTATTGTTTACATTGCTGTTGTACTATAATGCGTGAAACATTGAAAATGAAATGAATTGAAAAAATACTTTAATTTAAATTCACTCAACGATCTGTTAATCTTGTGTAATTCATGTTTGCTCAGCTGGTTTGTGATGTGGTTTGTGGGGGGGGTTTGAGTCTTTCGGATTTCAGATTCCCTCATGGTTTATGAGCGACCGTATGGCCGTACTGATGTTGGTGCTTAAGGGACAGACACTTGAGTTGCTCTATCTGGATGTCACATAAAAATGTTGACAAATGCTGAAATGACATTCATTTCAATTCTGCATCTAGATCCTGATCTGCCTCCAACTCCAACCCCTTAGATATACCGCTGACAGACAAAGGAATGCTGGTGAACAAAATCTTTTTGGAGGAGGTACAGCTATTTAGCTTTAAAATCTGTTGGCAAGGGATTAAACCTCCTATAACGTCTGTTTAGCTGGAAAAAAATGTGCTTCGCATGTGTGCAGCAGTTTGGGAAAAAGTGTTTAGCTGCCCGTTTAAGACGACAAGATTGATCTCACTCTGGTGTTTTTTGTTTTCTAGTCCGGAACAATTCTGGCATCCACATTAAAACAGAAACCTGCAGGCACATTTCAGAGAAAGAGTTGTACGAGCCGTGTTGTTTGAGAAGGAAGTCTGATTCCTATTAAACTACGACAAACTCAACAAAGTACAATGTAAGAATATCGTCTGTCACGGTCACATTAACAACCTAAAAAATGTGTTAAAATAGTAGTCTTTGGCTACAAACACACACACATACACAACAGCTGCATCAAATTGAGCTGTATATTTAACTATGAGTGATTTCAGTGTGGTGACTCTGACTTGCTCATGGGTCTCCAGCTGGATTCTTTAAACATCAGCTGAACCAAACTGAGTCAGGACACTGATCCAACACATGCTCATTTTCCCCATGCGCTCATATCTACGTGGAAACAGCTTGCATGACTTTCCTCAAGTTTCGACATTTCTTCTGTTTCGTCATTGGAAAATGCCCTGACTGTATCTGTACATTTGGAGGGCAGTAGTTTAGATAAATATTAATGTTCTAAAATGCAGAACAGATAGAGTCTGATGGGTCTTTGAGTACGATAATGTAAAATAAATTTAGAGTTGCGAGACTTTATAACCATAAAGGTAACTATATTTTCCTGGAATAGCTGTATTGCTGTAAAGACTCGCTGTATCTTTTCTTTTCTTCTTTGTTGCACAGAGATACCGAGTGCTCCACCGCTTGGGTCCAGCTGTACTCTGTAAACATCATCGCCTCTCTTTCCTGATGACTCCAAGTTCGGCCAGTTTGTTTATCTACAGCTAGACTACACAAAGCAGCAGTAAAACCATTCCTCCAGTGTACTACGCCTACGGTCACCATTTTATTTCTCTGTGAGCTAGTTTAAGTTGAACCGCAGTAAATAGAAGTTCAAGTTTCAAGTTTACCGGAAATTTGGTGCAATAGGCAAATGTCACTGCCTTCCTAACTCGTGGGGAGAAGACGGATTAAGGCTAAAATGTGACAACTGTCCATTCTTGCTGGATCTGTTCTGGATGATTCAGTTCACCGATACAGGGCAGATCGAGTGTCCTTTTTAGTCTAATTGTCCTCTGCTCCATCTCTCTTTCCCTCCACCCTCAGGAGGATGCGGTGCCAGCTCTCATGATCTTGAAGAGGGTGTTGATGTTGTTGCTTTTGATGGCGTCTCGACAAGCAGAGATCACTTGGTTCTTGGGCTTTCCCACTGAGGAGGAGGATGGTAGGAGGACAAAGATTGAATAATAGCAGAAAAACAGTTGTGTAAGGCTAAGACAGAGATGATACGAAAGGCACGTCATCTGTGTCACACGGGCCTACCTCTGAGTCTCCCAGCCCTCTGGATGGCCTGGTTGACAGATTTAAGGCAGGCCAGTAAGGCGTTGTGGTTGTTGGATCGTATTTTGTACTCATTGATAAGGTCCCTGTTTAGATCATACAGTTCTCTGTAACGCTTCTTTGTGGTTGTCCTGTAGAGATGAAGGATAGAAACAGACAGATATTATGATGGACAGAGACCTGTAACAGGAGAGGTTTTGAGTACAGTGTATATGAAGCATAAAATGGACTGTATACAGTGATGACTCACATGTCTCCCATGAGGCGAGCGTCCTCTGCTTGAACCAGCATGTTCCTGATATAGTTGGAGTGGTCGGCCATTGCCGCGGTTAACTTCTGATGGACAGAGTGGAACTCATCCACCTTTCAGGAAAATAATCCAGCATTTAGTCATTTTTACAGTCTTTTTCATCACACATTCTAATGTTTTACAAATGCAAAGAACAACGGTGAAGCAAGACCTCTGCGAGTGTAGTGCGTAGCTCCTCAAAGTAGCCTGGGAAGTCTGCCTCTGACGACAGGTCCTCGATGGCCAGGAAGGAGGCCAGTGACTGGACCAGATCTCCTGCTAGGTCAATGTCATCTGTTCCAAGAGTGATCTGATTGGACAAAATAGTGATGATATATTGTATGTATATATTGTATGTCGTTTAAGCGTGTTAAACTGCATTTAATCTAGAATTTCTGGCAGCCGAAAATTTCCAATATATCAGATAGTTCCACGGGGGTCTGTCTGTGTGTACCTGTCCATTGCTAGCCAAGTTGATGGATAACAGTCCTCCTCCTCTTAGTGAAGTAAAAGTGACATTAGGACTGTCCATTCCTTCTGTAAACAGGAAGTTCTGATTCAGCCACATCACCACCTACAAAGACAGTCAGAAGTAGTATGTTATTGTACAAAGTATGGACTTAATCTTGTCATTTGTTTTCAGTCTTATGAAGTAAAACAGTGACAGCCTACCCGCTGTGGTCGGTCATTGATGCTGAAGGAGACCCTGCCTGCCGGTGGAGCAGCTGAGGGGTCAACTGTGATGTCATACATAGAGAATCGAGGCAGCTGACGTGTGATTTCAAACACATGGAACTGTGTACTTAAGTAGTCAAAAGAGGAGAAAGGAGGAGAGGAGGGTGAGAAGGAAAGAGACACAGCATCTAATAAATAATTACAATCAACTAAAATTTTATATACACGGAGACTATTTAGCAAACACACTACCTGGTTTTCCCTCCCACAAATGCTTTGATGTGCAGATCTACTGGTATGTCTTTTGGAGGAATGATAGGGACTCGGACACAGCCAGACAGGTTTTGAACACTGGGGTGGACGACATGGCTCTCGCCTTCAAATATCCCCTCTGCGAAGATGAGCACTGCACGAATAATTGTTTCTAGGGAGGAGACATTCATGGATTTATTTGTGTTTATTCTGCAGATGCCAGAGCCTCACACTCTCAATCATTGAAAGCCTCTGGTGGAATGGAAAATACTTCACAAACAGCCGTACCATTAGGTGTAGAAATGCTGAGTTCTACATGAGCCTTCTGGGCGTCTGTAGCAGGTCTCACAGACAGTGCTGTCTGTAGCTGAGTGTTGGCTGGTATCACACCCATCCCACTGTCTGTTTGGGATACACCCTAAAACAGCACAATCCAAGGGCAGATATACAATCTGTGACTGTCTGCGCTATTTGTGATCAGTTTAGCCTGCTGCATGATTTGACTGAAAATTGTGTACCTTGGCATTTTCTTCATAGTTGCGTAGCTCAAGCAGCAGATTCTGTTTACGTTGGCTGAGCTCTCTAATAAGGTCCTGCTCAGTGCTGGAGTCCATGAGATTCCCTTTTTGTTCTTTACTGGCTGGCAGGTAGCCACGGACTGAAATATACAATGCATATACACACATAATCACACTTCAAAAAGGTACACACAGATGCATCATCGCGTTTGATTTCTAGAGAGAACTGTAAAGGACTGTATACAGGCACGTGAGTTATGCTGAAGTGAAGCAATGCCATCATTAAGTCAAACACGGAGGCGTGCCCACGTACATACCCTCTCCCTCTGTGGAGGTGCAGATGAGTTGTTTCTGTCCATCCAACCTGTAGTCTCCTTCCACCACTCCGGCCACAGAGGAGGAAAAGTTGTCTTTGAATATGACCTCACCTGTGCGGTCGCTACGAGCATCAATCTGGAACAAGTGGGGAATGTGATCAATGAATAACAATGATGACTAGATAATGGAACAACACCACCTAAGTCCAATATTTCGCCTTTCAATTCTACCACTTTTCACATTCTTGTAGAGAATCAAGATTTCCTAAGTTGCCTGCTGACCTTTCCATTGGACCAACCAGTGATAAGTTCCACAACCCCATCAGCATTTAGGTCGAAGGCATGGATGCTCATTGCATGATTCTTAGACTGGAAGCGGAGAGGAAAAGGACACAAGTGCAGTATTAGAATGTGTATGTAAGTTTGACTTAAATCGACTTCCTGCCACAATTACACACAACGTCCTGTTAGATACAAACCTTGATCCTCCAATAGCGGGCAGTGCTATCATAGACTCCCACAGTGCCATTGGCCAGGGCATAACCAAATCTGCTGCCGTGCATGTGGCACAGTGAAGTTACAGTCTGGACAGAGTCAGACAGAGGGAACGCTTGTCACATCACACACTATTTAAGACAAATATCATAGTGTACAATATACCACAAGTATCAGTGCGATCACATTACTATATGCTGTTGAACATTATTTAAGTGTAAAACTGACAGTGCCATCATTTTATCTTATATTCTATCAATATTCAATATTCTATTCAATTAAATAACCTTCCATTCCCAACATGTACAATAAGTTGCATCCACTTACTTCATTTTCAGTCATCTCTGAAACAAGCTCATCTTCTTTGAAGACCCTGATGTCAAAGTCCTCCGATCCCACCACGAGCTGTAAACATAGTACACAACCATCCATTTATACATTTTGGAAGTTACTGAATACGAGTTGTTTTGAACCAACAAGCATGCTGGATTTTCTGAAGTGAAAAATTCACCTTGCTATAATAAAACCAGAGACATTGTGACCACCTGGGATGAATGTCAGATCACATGCATGTCTCACCACTATGAAGATTTAACTCACCTCATTTTTCCCATTTCCAGTGAAGTCAAAGAGCACTAGAGATCTGACATTATCCCCAGTTACCTAAAAATAAGACAGAAATAAGAATTCACAGTGGCCAAAAAGATGTACAGTATATGATGGTTTTTATTATTATTCTTTATCGTTATAAATGTTGTTGTCTCAGTTCATACTGTCCAGAAGCGGTCGTTGCCCTCATAGTCAAAGCCTTGTAAGGTGCAGTTTCCTCCAATAATGGCAAGAGGAGTCGCAATGTCCCCAAGTTTCCCCAGAACAATGGCGTTGGCACCATCTGTCACCTGCAGCCACATACACACATCCAATTAGCCTCATTCATTAGCCCGATTAACTGTTACCAACCTCTCAGATGTAGTATTTGTCATGACTGCTACGAGTCTGTGAATGTCAACATTTGTGCCCATTAGCTATTTCAGAAAAAAAAATCTAAATTCCAAAATCAGCCTGCATGACAAGTGAATTTCTCATTACTGCATCAATTCATTTGGTTTTTAGCTGTTCACTTTAATTCTACTTACCTCTCTGTAGAATATATCAGCATTGTCATGGACGTCATAGGCCAGCAGGTTGGTCTGGGACCCCACCAGCAGTGTGTCTCCAGTGGTGTTTGGTCCAAGCGTTCCAGCTGTGAGACAGGTGACTGCCTGGTTGATGTTGAGCAGAGAGATGTCAGAGTCCTGGACACTGTGGCTCAGTCGGTGGGCCACAGGTCTCTGGCCACGGGCATGAGGGTTGTGGATGAAAACCTTGTGAGAACAGAAGGTTAAAGGGTTGAGGGGTGGAATCATGAGATTACAAAGGAGTGAGTGTGTTCAGTCAAAATGTAGATAAACGAACAGAAACATTTACATTCCTCGAGCTACCTATTAAACAAACAACTCATAATGTGCTTCTGTTAAATTCACCAAGAGACACACACAAAATAAATATTTTTTACCTTTCCTGCCTGTGTGGCCGCAGTGAGACATGGGTGAACTCCATCAAACTTCCCAATTGTCACCATGCGAGGATTTATCTTGTGATTCAGCTTCAGGGTGAATATGGGCACCAACATGGTGAATGTATCTCTCTGATCGGACAACAGTTTTACAGAGGGACAGCCAAGATGACAAACAGACACACGGGGACAAAGACAGACAGATAAAAAGACAGACACATGAAAGGATGGACCAAAGCCAGACCGGTTGACAGCAGGCATACAAGCCCAATACGCAGAGAGTGAGATGAAAAGACAACAGATGAACAAGAGAGAAGACAGATATATTTTAAACAGACAGCAGAGTTTTTAGCACTTTCCATTTCAAACAAAAATACATTTGCGGGTCACCCATATGAGCAGAAAAGGCTGAGGTGTTGAGGATGCCCCGCTTGATTCTCTCACACTAATTCACTTACAGGCTTTAGGCCACACAGCCACTGGAGACTTGTGTTGCCTAGCAACAAGGAGCACCAAGCCAAAGCTTTTCCTCTAGCTAATCCCCCTGTCGTTTTATCGTATACTGTTCGGTATATATACCAACAAACACCATCCGTAAATTACTAAACACACTACAACTCCTCGTTCACGCTGTTGCTTTTTCAGAGGAAATAAATAATCTCAATTTGTTTAGGATGACTTGTTCGCCTAGTTTACTTAGCAGTCTCGCTCAAATGACTCAAAACAAATTCGAAACTACTGACGACACATAAACAAATGTGTCCGCTGCTATTCAGTCAATTGCACAAATGAATCTCAAACAATCTCACCGGGTTCCTTCTTTTTTCTTTGGTAAGAAATTGAGCTAGCTGATGAGCTAGCTATTTAGCCTGGAAAGCCAGCAACAGTTTCTACACATTCCACTGTCAATAACCACTTCCTGTTTTGATTTTTCAAAATAAAGCACAATGTTTTGGTTTTTTTCTTTCAGACTGTTAATGAGACATTCTTCCAAGTGGTCAGTCCCCCGAAAGTCGATGGTTATTTTTTATTGAGCAGATGTTGCATTCAGGTTGGCTGGGAAGAGGGGTTTCTAGAAATTGTGAAATTCTTAGAAATTCACATTATAGTGGAAACAGGGGAATTAGGGTTGGCGCTGTAACTCTTAAACACACCCTCTCACACATAAATGAGGGATTGTTGGTGTAAACTAAGAAAGGATAATAATTTCAATATATTGACGGGCCTGCCTCCAGAGCCTTTTATGTGCATATAAATCATGGGTGTGATTATCTGGGATTCATTTATATACTGTATATGTGGGTGTGTGTATACATGCATATACTGTATATACTGTACATATATATATATTGTCGGAGAGACAGATACATACATAGATGTTATAGCTGTTTGCTGTAAGGTAAAGCTGCACAAAGTTCAGATGGGTGACACACATCAAAGTGTAACTATGAGAGTATTAATAGTAATGCAGACACTGTGCAAGTGTTTAAATGCAACATTAACTTTATGCTAGAAAGACAGTTTATCGTACAGGAAATGCTTTACAAAAACTCATGAAGAAGAAGAATTTTTGAAAAGAAATCGGCGCGCTTACTCGTTACCATTGTTCGCCTCATCCTTTGTTCTGTATACTATATACAGTTGTTATGATTTTCCAATACTATAAGAAAACCTACATTTTTTATTATCTTGTTATCATATGAACTTGCAGTTTCCTGCAGTGCAGGGCCTAATAAATCAGTTCCAGATAACGTTGGATCTTTTCTTTTTAGACTTTGAAGTCGTAGCTTTCATTGCGGTCAGTAGATCGAACCACTGACTGTGATCAAAGTTATAAAGACTTAAGTCATTTGATCAGATGTGTGAACATGCTGTTTTCACGTGTCAGTAAGAAGTGAACAACAGGGGCAACAGATGCAGGCAAACAGGCAAACAGAAGGAGACTGTCCAGTGAGAGGACGCGTGTGCCTCATCACGGAGCTTCATATAGAATCATCTTGTGTGTTGTTGCTTCTATCTCCTCCAGGACATGGCCTTGATTCTCAGGTGTGGATCCTTTGACAGGCATGTATGCAAGCTTTCATTATAATGTAAACATGTTGGGGAATCCAGGTGCACATGAGGATCAGATCAGATCACCAGGCCATGCCACTTTGCTATTGGCTGGCGGACCGAGTGCATCATCAGGCTCCAGTGCTTGTCTTCCAAAGTCTTCTGCTTCCCCACAGTCAATTGACCAATCAGATATCTGGATGCTCTCCTTGTCAACTGAGTCTCATAGAAAGACACCAAGATTTTACATTGGTCAAGAGGAATTTCTGGCAGGGAGAAAATGAGAACCTGGTTGAAGACAGTCACGTGGCTACGGGCCACTGCAGAGCTTTTTTGGCAGCGCAGCTTGCACTGATTGCACTGCACACTGATCCTTGCATACAGGGCTGGAAGACAGAGAACAGGATAGATTCTGTCTATTGTGTTTGCAGCCATATTGTGTTATATGTGTTGTTTGTAGCTTTGTGTTACTTACCTGCGTCTGGCCTTATCTCACTAGGGAGCATTTTAACCTTCAGGAGTCCAACCTCAAGTCTCTGAGATGTGGGAAGAAACTTCAATGACAAGAGAACCACTCCTACCAGATCCTGTGCAGGAGTGTGAGATCATTTGTTCAGCACTTTTATTAATGATAATAATTCATCAACCTTCCCTGAGATTACAATTCAGAAACAAATGATACAGGTAACTTTAGAGCTGTTAAGGCCGAGAATCAAATGAGCGTGAATGATGTCTGCTCATGCGTCCTACCTTCTGGGGTCTCTGCAGATCCTGCTGTTGTTCCACAGGGTAGGAGATGCTGTGCTGTCCTAAAGGGACCCTCACCTCTCCTAACACCGTGTGCCTGGAAAACTTATCAAAGTCCTTCACCTGTGCCGCACACAAACATTGACAGAAAGAAAATACACAGACAATATGTGTACATCCATGGTGCACTCAGGTTTAAGGAAAAAACACATTTCTGAACTAAAATCCATTAGCATCACACCTACTTGGAGATCACCTCAGGATTTGTATGCTACTTCTCATTATTTTTAGATCACTTCACAGGCTTTTGGAAAACATGGCCAAAAGAAAAACAAACCCACCAAATTTCGCAATGTTAAATAAAGTGAAAAAAAAAATCCTGGATCCAGCTCTCCACTAAAAGGTTCTAGTTTCTTCCATGGCCCATGCTCATTCAGCCCGGCATGTTTCATCTAAATTATGGATAAGATGTTTAACTGTTCTCTTTTTTCACTCCTTAGCATGAATTTCTTCAACTGTGATGTATATCCTGACCATGATTCACCACAGGAACAGTGTGAACACCGTGTAATGTCTCCAAAACACGATGTAGTTTATTGTACGTAGAGACAGAAGTTCACAGATACAGAGTAAGAGATGAAATGTAGGACCTCCATCCTGAGGGTGATGTGATGAAGCTCCTTCTCTTCATCCAGAATACAGCTGAACTGGTCTCCAAACAAAGGGTTACAGCTGCCTTTCACAACGCGAGTCCTCCACTCCTGCAGGACTTTGCACAGAATGTGTGGTGTCCCCCCACCCTGCTGGACAACAGCCATAATCCATAACACATTTCTACTATAAAGATCCATTGTCCCCTGGTTAAAATGACAAAATATGTTTGTATATATACGACATGTGGTGCAAAGAATGAAAAAAAGCACGATTTCTAAACTGCATACAACCTTGAACAATAGGCATATACAGTACATGTGGTTCATTATGGGCAGTGCAGACAAATTATTTTTGTCTGAAAATGAAAAAGAAATGATTTCTGTGAATGACTGAAACCATATTTTTGTGATTACAATGCTGCAACATCCCACTGCAGCTTCCTCCATAAGTACACTAGCAGTATTTGCAGAATTTAATCACACAGTATATCACAGGATTTACAGGATGCAAAAGTGTGAAATATTGCCTCCTTTGGGACAGCGTCTTTTATAATTGTCCTTTAGCTTTACGAAAGTCATTCATGAATGTTACAGTTCCATCCAGTCAGAATGATTCACCTTTTTTTGTACCGATAGAACTGCTCACCTCGTCTTCACAGACTTTCCCTTCCAGCTCCTCTGACGCTGCCAACATGAGTCTTATCTTGACAAAGGGCAGCAGCCTGCGGGTGTGTTGGCTCTCCTGCAGCCCCTCTGCCTGCAGCACAGTGACCACCAGCCGGGACTGGAGCCGGTCATAGTAGAGGGAGAAGCGCAGCGATCCATGGACCTGGTGTTGGTTTGGGGAACTGTAGTCATTTCATTGTGGCTGTTTAAATGTGTGAGAAATTAGACACTGTTCATTTGACTATGACTTCATTAAGATGAACGCTATCAAGCAACAGCTACTGTATATCACTGATCTTTAAGATACACTTTCCATCATAAGAAGGTTATTAATCAAGATTATCTCACAACAATAGGAAACTAGGTCAATGGCTGTTACTTTCTGGAGGGTGGTCTCCTCTGCCACATCCACTTCAGCCTGGCTGGACCCTGAAGAGCACTCAGAGAGACAGTGACTCAACCTGAGGACCTCCATCCTGACATCTTCCATCTGGTGAGCACACACGCACACACACACACACCAGTTTTGTCTGTATTTCTATATACAGCAATTACACCTCCAGCATTGTTTTATTTAACTTGTGACAAGTGTGAACTCTCCCTTTAAACAAGCATGTTTTATTTGGATAGTTAAATGATCGCAGAAAAGTCATAATATTTGTCTGGACAGAGCTGCTGATAAAATAACAGGAGCAACCAAATCCAATCCAATATGACCTCTTTGCTTTACCTTTGTGACCCTGATCATATTTGGCTTTTTACATTGTCAGTATAATATTCCGTGTCCCTCGTTTATGTGGTGGGGCAAAAAATATAAGAAACAGGATGTACAGGTGTATCTTATAAAGACAATATAGAACAATATAACATGCTCCAATACATTTGGCCTTCACGAAATTAACTGTCCTGAATTTGAAACAGAATTATCAGTAGAACCTGAAACTTATGAAACAGATACTTGGTGAGACATGCAAATCATGTGACAGCAACAGCTGAGCAAATAAAAAAAACACGACTACGTTCTCTGATATATGTGAGAGCAGAACACCGATAGACACGTTGTCCACTGTGTATGGAAACAGTGACAAGAAAACAGCAATAACTGAGGCGTCACCTCAACAACAAACAGGCTATGGACGGGTGCATCTGTTCCCTCGGTGTTGACTGAAAGGCAACAGTCAAGTCCAAGTTTACAGGGTGTCAGTAAAGACTGGATTACATCCTTCTCCCCTTCCTTACCTTTGTATTCGGGGCTCCCACGTAGTTTTCCGGTGTTAACGACTTTCCATCTGAACACAGCAGGCCACTGCTCGCTAGAATTTAAAGTAAGATAGAGACGCAAGTTTCCATGTGATTTGATTCTCACTCAGACACCCAATGTCAGCATTAATGCTCCATTGTTTGGTTTTGTACCTCGGCCCCTACTCACCGGTGTCTTGTGTGTTACGTGTGCGGTGTGTCTGTGTACAGAATCTGAAAACCTGCCATGTCAGGATGCCCAGAGCCAGCAGGAGCAGAGAGAGAGAGATGCCCAGGATGGTGTATTTGATCGGGTCTGAAAATGGAATCTTTACCTCTCCAGCAGCAGACAGAAGCGCCACAGAGGCTGGGTAATCCATCGGAATCACCGGGATTCTTTATTGTCATGTGTACTCCATACCTCTGCAACACAGGGTTTATACAGAATAGGGATTTAAAGTGACAAAACGTTTTTACCCTTCATTTTGGATGTATATGTAAGATAGGATATATACAGTAGGTAGTAACACAAAAGAAGTGAGCATCTATATGCATAGTTACTGATATTTACTTACACAGATGAGTTATATTTTTCCTGTATATAACAATTAAACATCTGTTGCATGGATCCAGAGTTCTGCTTTGTGGCCTAGTATTTGGTCAGGCTGTATTCTGATCGCTTGCTTGCTCAGGAAGATGTGATTATGAGCAGCTGTCTAGTCAGATAGTATTTATTTTACAATATTTCATGTAAATCAAATATAAAGTTTCAAGCAAAATCCACGAATCAGGGCCTCGTATTCAAAACTGATGTACTTACTGTAATAATCTGCCGTATAGAAGCCCTACATGCATGAACTGTTAAAAAGCTGCAAAAGCTGTTGATGAGTTGATTCAAGAAAATGTCCCCTTATATGAGGGGAGGAACTTAGACGTATCACTCACGCTTTTTAACAACTGCTGCTGGACTGCCATAGTTTTATCTAAAGTAATGGCTTCATGCATGCGCTGTAGTTCTGGGTGTTTCTGTATGACATGAAATCCTTCGTTTTCACAGCGGGAGTGCAGGCCTGTTATTCCTGCTTTCTGCTTGAATCATTGCTCATACATGAATCCATTACAGAGAGAAACAAATATTTACCTTTACAGTAAGTCATGACAAACAAGCGCACCCTTTTCTTCAGAAATTCTGAAAATCCTCATCCTGTGTTAATAATCCATGTTTTGATGCGTAGAATGTCACCGAACCAAAAAGCCGGCCTGAGTGAGACATGCAAAACAGCACCTTATCACATAACTGTTCCTCCTGTATCTGGCACTCTGTTAACCACACACACTCACTCACACACACTGATCACCTGACTTCTTACACACCTTTCTGGGTAAACTGGTTTTTATTAGACTTAAATGACTCTTTAGAGTAGCTTAACATGACCCCAGACATGCTTGTCAGACTACATTTTTAAGGAGATATGGATGGATTTGATGTTGTGCAACTGTGGTCGTGAAGGAGATTAAGAAATATAATTAAACATAACACATGCTGCTCGAAGTCACCGCTCAGCTTTATCGTGGAACAGTTGTACCAGTGCTCTAAACGGAGGCTGATAAGAAAATTCCCAAACTCTGTTCAACTGCTCAAGGTCTCACAAAAGCCGCTGACAGAATGAAAGAATGTTTTAGATTACTCGTTTCACTGTCGTAACTACCTTTTTTTGTTGGACAGCTAAATGAGACATCACACAATGGGACTGGGTCTTCCACAATGATGGCATCATGCATTTGTCAGGTCACTTTGCTGAAAGACAAGCAGATAAAAATCATTGCAGGAAACAATCTCACCATCACAAGAATGAGGAAGAAAAATGTTTTACCTTTTGCTTCCTGGTGTCCATGTCAGAGATCATCTTCTTGACCTCATACGTACATACCAAGCAAACAGCATATCACTTTGAACACACTTGTGAGTTAGTATTAAACTGCCCTTATTTGACTTTACAAAAAAAATAAGGAACCAAATTAGCTTTTATTTTGAAAATAAACACGTCTGCGTTCTTCCTTGATCTTCTTGGGTGCCTTCCTGGCTCACCACATCTGGTGTTAGAACACAATCACCAAAAACAAATATAATACAAGAAAAAATAAATAAAGAAGAAGAAAAATGGGGCGGTTCATAAGGTTGGTGGTTCGATCCCCACCTCCTGTTGTCCATGTGTCGAAGTGTCCTTGAGCGAAACACTGAACCTCAAGTTGCTCCCGGGGCGCTTACGGTGGCCCTCGTCATCTTATAAGGATTAAATGGGTTAAATGCAGTAGACAAATTTCATTTCCGTATGTAAGAATATAGAAAATCACTAAAATAAAGGCGAAAGCCCCGATTCTATTAAAAAAAAAAAGGGGGGCGGGCGCCCTCTTGTGTTTAACTCGTGGTACTACGTGAGGCCCGTTCCTCTCTCAGTGAACTCAGCCTAGATAGATATTGTCCTTATGGTGTCCTTGTTGAAACTCCAAAACACGGAGAATGACTTTTGGATAGCTGTATTAAAGTTAATGAATCTAGGATTTTTATTTCCAGTCGTTTCCAGCATTAACCAGACGTTTCACAATCTGAAGCCTGAGGCCCCGTTTGGCTCCGGTCACCAACACAGCCCGTGTTTGACGGCCTCAACGTGATAAAGTAAGAGCTTGCACAGCACCACACAGCTCATTTTGACTCTCTACACTACGCTTGTGTGACAGTGCTTTCATTTTATTCACTCTTACGTTATTTGGGATTTTGATTTGTTTTGCACAACGTGGCGTAATGTCGCTATTTCTCCAGCAGGTGGGAGAGTTGCTCCGTTACAGAGATTTTACGAGACAAAGATGGCGCCTGAACAGGAAGCAGTTGTTAAAGTCTAGACTTTTCTGAAAATATTGAGACAAAAAATGGGAAAATGAAGAAAACTGTTAAACTAATACGCAGGATTTTCCCACGGTTCATTAGGAGAGGTTGCATTTTCTAACTTAAAAAAAAATTCTCGCCATGATTCGTCTTCATTATTGATATGCAGTGACGTCATGAATGAAATCTCTATCATTATCATGGCAAAGTTCCACACACACATGCAAATATGGTGATATCAAAGTGTTTTTCTGCCCTGACTAATGAAATTATCTGTACAATTTCTAGCATTTGGCATTTTTGTTTGGCTCTCAGATTTTGTATGATGGCATGGTTTTGATGTATTATTTGTACTAATCTAGCAGGCTAATCTAGTGAGCTGTATGAAGATGTCAACGTTCTGTCTAATCATAGTTTTAATTGAATACACAACACGTTATTCTATGCTACTTTATTTGGAGGAATTTCAATTCTCAAGTACTCTGAAGTACTGAGTACTCAAGAAATCGGATGCATTGGAATCATAGATTTAAGACAATTTCTTTGTGTGCTGTATATGTTATGACATCACAAACCAGAATGAAGGGATTTTATCTGAACACAACGGGTTTCAGGACATTGTTTCTGCTATTCTGCTTTAGAATTGAGGCAGCAGGCTCACTGCAGAGAGGACAATCCACTCTTTAGTACTGTATTTAACCAGTGTTCGTGTACCGCGGCTAAGACGGTGTTGTGGCGATAAGGTTGACAGCACAGCTGATGGAGCCTCTGCAGCCACAGCACACAGATGGTTTCCTGTCAGGATCTTTAGTCCAGATCTCCTTCAAAGCTTTCGGTGGTTAAGATGAGCAAATATTTCTGATCTGTGTTACTCAAGGTCCCTTCATTAGCAGCTTGGCTCAGGTGCCATCATTTACACATGTATCACATTGGCACGGAGCACAAAGTCCAAATTGTGGCTCGGCTTGAAGCAAAGCTGCACTTCTGAAATTGTATTTCAATTCAAATTCAGCCATCACCTTGTGGTTTGGCTTGCAGTTTCATAATTAATAATTTCAGATTTTGAGCAGATATAAAAATCATGGCATTTCATTATTTCCAGTCTTGCTGTGACATTTGACGGCTTAGTTAAGAGTGATTATACAGTCTGTGAATATCAACTCAGTCATATTAACAATATTCCAAGTTAAGTCTGTCAATTCCAAAATGATGACAATACTTTCTACATTCCTGCTGGGGAAAAACAGGAAGAGCCTCAATATGAAAATCATAATTTATCTTAACATTCAATATATTTTCATTGTGATTTGTTAGAGAGCTTTTGGACCTTTGACTGTTTCGCGATACATTGATTAATATCCAATCAATATGCTGAAATGTTTAGTCAGCACCAACATTACTGGCGTATCAAATTTCCACAAAGCAGCAAGATTTTACAAAAAAAAGAGTTATTGATTTTCCTGTTGGCTGTCCCCGATATCCTTTAATAAACTTTACATCTTTGCTCTTGAAGGAGGTTTGATTAAGGAAAACCACCTGATAAATTTGTTTCCCATTAAATGTTACACACACACCGTGGCTGTGTAACCTTCCACCAAAACACAACAGAGGCCCAAACCATTGTAGGGGTTTGGCTGGAACTGGAAATGGCCATATTGATCATGATACAGTTATTTCCTCCCATCCCTGTATCCCTCAAGGATCCTCTTTCATGTGTTCTTCCTGAACATCCCAGAAGTCCATTAGGACTCTTTTACAACTTGACAGAAATCATTGACAATCATTGTACAAGGAAAGTGGTGCTTTGTTTCCTTTGTGGTCACTCGAAAAAAAAGCTTCAGGCCTGCTTCATGTGGGAAAACACCGCTGTCACCTTATACTGAAGCATTTTAGGTGTTGTGTAAAAAATGTGTAGCCTGAAGCCAGGTGCAATTAAAATGCTCTGATGGAGATCATTTCTTGACCCAAATCCAAAAAGAGAACAAAACAAAATAATGTGAAGCGGCTCAATGAGTCATGTCCTCTCAGCAGAGTACTGGAGCTGTTGATGTGAGCAATGAGCTGCAAGAGACACTTCTGGTGATGGGAGGATGTCATCTGAGCACGATGCTGCCACCCTGCACCGCTGTGAATGAATAATTTGGAATCTTTCAGAATAAAATATGAATTTTTATTTTGAAATCTGATGTTAAGTTTTAGGTGTAGTGATGTGATGACGTGAAATAGATGAGCATTCATCAGTAATGAGCAAATCCCTGTGCTTGTGTGTGTGTGTGTCTCCACCTGTGTGAGACACAAGAATCTAGGCTGAAACATTCATTTTCAATCACTTATTTAATTCACATGAGCTATATTTGAAGAGATCATAAATAAAATACGCGGGTTCCTTACATCAATGAATAAATCATGGCCGTTACCTTCTTATATTAATACACTGTTCTCACTTTCGGTCCTACATACACTTGGCTTCTTCTGGTCTTAATCACGTTGGCTTTAGAGAGGCTCACATTTTAGATGAAGGCTGTGCTTTTTTTGTTATTCTGTCCACGCGGCATTTCTCTCATTGGATTTGCACATGCAAGCCCAGATCACAATAACAAGCTGCACAGGTGCCTACGTGCAACGTCTTTCAGAATATTTAGAGCTGGCTGGTCCGATATGGTTCCTTAGTGGTTAGCACAGCGTAGAGGTCCTAGGTTCAAATCCCCATGTCTGCATGGGTTTCCTCCTCTCTCTGCAGGCATGCAGCGTAGGTGAACTGGAATCTGTAAGTTGTCTCTGTCAGTCCGGTGGGATTGGCTCCAACCCTCCTGTGACCCTGACAAGGATAACAGGCTATGGAAAATAGATGGAATTTGGAAAGTTAAGACGTTGTGATAAAGTTAGGTAACTCCTCCTGAGCCTCCATTATTGCTAACAGGTCTTGTGGGTCAACAGAGCCACAGCCTCATTCATTATCTATGAAGCAGTGACACATTTATGTCCTACTGACATCACACATTCAAGGACAACTCTACTCTTACTCTCGGACCAACCTCCCATGCAGACATGTACAGTATGCTTTATTTAGGTGTATTATTTTATTTGCTTCTTCCATGATGACATTTCTATTGCATCCCTCAGATATTGGAGTAATTTCAAATCTACTTTCAGCCCCAGATGGCAGCAGAAGGACATGATTATCAAGACTGTGTTCAGAGAGCGACTGTTGATGCTTGCCTTTGGTTGAGATTTTGTCCTCAGTCCCATGTGAAGCTGTGGTTGATATTTATTGTGATCGAAAACATGGGAATGATTTATATATGAGCTGCGGCAGCAGTGCTTGGATGTTCGTTACTTGGCTCAGTGAGTGCAGCGTAAACAGTAAGACGGAGGCAGCCATTACTGTTGAGCAGCGTTGTATCTACAGTTGGTCAGACGTTCAAACTCCTGCATCTTCAGCAAAATATTTAATTGGATGTTTCCATTCTGATATCTATCAGCAGCTCTTTTTTGATGATGTGGAGTTGTAAGAAATTGTTCCCACACCAATGCACTCGCTCCCCGAAGCATTTTTTTTCCAAAGTGCTGCTCCCTGTTTGAAAGTCTGACAACAAGAGCTGAGTCATCTCTGTCCCTTACTACAAAACAGTAATTAAGGACTGCATGATGTTGATGTGGATTGAAATGTGGCGAGGTGTTATGATGCACATATAGTGGGGAAATACACTGCTGTCAGTTTTTACATGGACAGTTCAGGCATGTCAGGACAGAGCAGCAGCAGGAACGGAGGGAAAGGATACAAATCAATAGCAATCGATTGCGGAAATCCAAAGCGTATCTGTGCGAGCTAATGACTTTATAAACCTGTAATTACACTTCCTGTTCCAAGGGGACTTTGTGTAGTGGCAGCTGAATAGTTTTACAATTAAAAGGAGTAACTGAGCGATTGCTTTGATAATAAGTGACCGTGCCTTGAATCTATTAACAATTAATCGTATCTAAAAACATATGAACGTCACAGTTAGCTCCTTAGAGCAATTTCACTGAAAATGCAGATTCTTCTTGGTTAACTGCACATCATATAAAGATTTAAATGCCTCTGATTAATTGATGTGCCTTTGCACCAACTCGACAGTGAGATGGGACCTTGTGTGCCTGTTGATTTATTCAGATGGATTTAAAAGCATGTCAAGTCAGTTACCGGGGTTTTACTAGAAATACCATGTCTTGCCCTACTACCTCAAGAGGAGCAGCTCAGATGAGGAGCCGAGGAAAGAAACCCCCACATATGGAAAATCAGTTGTGTGTTGTTGTTATTTCAGACAACACTATGGTCGGGTTGTCAATATTAATTCTTCAAGTCTAGGATCCACATTTGCAGTCTTGATTTTATAAAACATAAAAATTTCCACAGGTCTCTACCAAGTGGGACCAAGTCATTGTTTTGCAATTCATAAGTAAGTAAAAACTCAGGTCACACGTCTGACAAACTTTTGAGTCCTTAACCCGTCATGACACATGACACAGTGTAATGTAATCTAATCTCTATTTATTACTTTATGCCTGAACTATATAATTTGAACAGAATAAACATCAATGTAGCTATTAAAATATCAACTATTGCATCAAATCTTGCCACTATATGTGATGTCACAAATCAGTGGTGTCAGAGTGAAGTGGTATGTTTTGGTATGTCTCTCGAGTCATTATATTTGTTGTGACTTTTCTTCATGTCAAGTCTTATTCATGCGATCATGTCCATCATACCGCTGCAAGTTTCTCCCTGCCTGCTGTTGTTTTGTTGAAAAGCTGCGGTGACAGCTGCAGCTTCTTCATCTTTTTATTAGGGGTGAATCACACTATATCTATGGGTTTTTTTTAAAATTCTAAATCTAGAAAGACAGCTCTGATTTGGTATCAGCAGCTCAGAGGGAGGGGAGGATGTTTTCCTGCCTCATTAGATTGCCGTGAGGGGCAAACAAGCTGTGCGTTGCAGGATCAGCAGTATCACTCAAAGTACTCCTTGAATCACTTTCATTATGCAACCTGCAGAAAGACATAATGTTTCAAATGAAGCTGTCAGAACACAATAAAATTGCAATTATTTCCTTTGTGTACTTGATTGTAATACATAATAAAGAAAAAGCATGAGTAAATGTGCTGGTCCGAGTAGCCAGATCACAGCCCAACAGTCATGATTTGGTTCCTAACTTAATGGCGGTTTAAAATTGTTGACTATCTTCCCTCGGCATGAGTTGTTAATCCTTTTTATGTGTGGATGTTGGTATTAAGGAGAGGTTGGATTTTAAAGCTGTGAGGCCTCGATAAAGTAGGTACGATTGGAATGCAGAATGAGGGAGATGAAGCAGCAAATGTGAGTTTGAGGGAATGACACAGCACAGCACGGCTCTGAAGTAGAGAAGATTATCTGGAGAGGAAACGGGTGGAAGTGGGCACATCTCCCACCATAAATCCAGGAAAACAATCATTTAAAACAATATGGAAGAGCTGGACATAGGATTAACACAATGTCAAGAACACTTTTATCTTAAGATCGTTTATTGGTAGTTTTAATTGATAGTATCAGCCAAAAAAACACAACATTATTAATAAATATATATCATGGCAATAGTACAGAAGAGAGAGAATTGTTGGAACGAGTTGGCTTTAGGATAAAAAATGCAAAAAAAATCAAATGAGTTCCATCACACACTATAAATCAGATAAAAGGTAAATTCAACACAGCTGCTGCATTTATGTTTCACTGTATACTGTAGCTAATGAAGAGCGAGGGAATGGGATTACGCTTCAGGGATTATCGTTTGGTTAAAAGGTCATTTTTGTGGATCTGGGATCTGAATAAGAGGTTTGGGGTCTTGGCCTGTAGTTGCAAGTCACACACAGCATGAGGGGCAATTGGAATGATGAAGAAATGGTGGGGTGGGGGCGGGGGGTTTGATGGTTAAGAGGACAGGTTGCAGAAATGAGGGTTTGATGAAGATTAGCTGCTTGGTGATTACAGTGCTCTTGTCAAGCTTTTTTTTGAGACAATGAGTTGAAGGCGGTGTCTGGCACATGCACCTGGTAAATCTTGCCAGGCAACTGCAAGTGGGTGTGGTCTTGGGAAAGCGGGGCAAGGCAGAGAAAACCATGATTATGCAAGAAGAGAGGCGGAGTCAGACTATGGGCTCCCTGCAGAGGACCATCTCCAGATCGCTACGGTAGAGCTTTCCTTTGTCAGACAGGGCCATGATGCTCTGCTTGTAGTCTGCCAGGCTACTCTGGTCCACTTCCTGAACCAGGGAAGGAAGAGGATGAGAGAGGACATCTCTTATGAGTGCTGTTTAAAATATTGTATGTATGTTTCATAGTACAGAGTGCAGGAACAGATATCAACAGATGGCAGAACAATCAGACAATTTACATGACTTGCTTAAAATCATGAAACAATTAAAGTTACTCCAGGTTTTAGGCCATGAAAATGTACTGAAAACGTCTCATGTCACCTTTTTGTTTGTTTGGTAGAGGTCTTTTAGCAGAGCATCCAACTCCTGCTCATCAATGTAACCATTTCCATCCTGAAAGAAGCCACAGAAACACACAGCATGATGTGTAAACAGGCAGGAAATCAAATTTGCTGCTTTATGAATAACTCAGTATTGCATGGCTACCATTAGGAATGCTCGAGCCAAATGTCTATTTAATGATTTAATGATTTAAAGAAGACTTCCCATCAGCAGCTCTATGAATAGGTCTATATGTCAACATGATACCACTTCCCTAACTAATGAATTATATCTCACAGTACTGTTTGGTTCCAGAAAACATGCCCAAATTGCTGGAAAATATCCCAGGGCAACTGGCACAACATTGTTTATCTTTTTTCTCATGATGATTTCAAATATTATTCTTGCCAACGACAGCGAGTATCCCAGATCAGGGGAATAAAGAGAATAATAGGAGCAACGTCAGGAATCAGTCCGTCTGAGCTGCATGCTACCATGCTAATGTCACACATTTTCAAGGACATAAAATGAAACAAAATTGAAATAATGGCCTGTACATTTCAACCAGCTGTAAAAAAAACCCAAACAATAGTATAGTAGAAGTTATTTAAAGTTGTGCCTTTTTATATTAGAAAAAAAGCTGTGTATATGATGTTCTCATTCTTAATTCAAATGTTTGGACCTTTATAGTACACCATGATATGCTGTGAAACTTTCAAATGATACAGTGATATAATGTTTGTCTCATGCTGCCCACCAATATAGCCTCCATTATATTTGTCCCATTAGGCTCAAATAAAGATGATCTCATTAACAAGAAAATTATTTGGTATCTTTAACTTCCTATTTTCAAACCTTAATCGCTGCTAATATGGAAAGTGTGGCAGTTTTCTAACCGGTGGGGCAACCACCCCGAGACAGGTGCAACAAATCATTTCCCTGAACCCGACCACCACCACGACACAAATTTGCATATTCATGATTTTGAGAAAAGGGATTCACCAAAACAAACACTTCCTTATTTTCCAGACAACTGAAGTCAGCAGGCGACTTCTCTCTCCTCTCTTTCGTTCGTCAACCGGCATAATAAATGAATAGTCCAGACACAAGCCTGGACCGCCCAGCCAGGCACTTTGGTTCACTTGCATTCCCATCCAACCTTACTGCCACTGAATAAAATGTCACTTACCTTGTCGTAGTATGTGAAGATGGCATTGAACTCCGTGGTGCTCAGCTTTACCCCCTGTCAACGTAAAAAGTGGGCTTTCATTACCAAAATTCATAACTCAGAGAAACACATGAACTGTGAAAAACGCCCATCAAGACAGAAATGAAGAGGATAAAATCTTCACCAAAGTTTTTTAAAGGAAGGCATCACCTTATTATGGATGTTCAATGTCATGCAACGTGCATGCAAACAATGGTGTTGTTTTGCATGCACATTTCTTTATGCACCACATTGCTTTTACTGTAAAAGCGAATGGAAATTGCACAGGCCAACAGCCTGTTTGTCTGGGTTTTAGCATGTGATTTCACAATGTTCCCCACCTGGAATTTGAGTAAGAAATTCTCCTGAACGGGGAGAAGCCTGGAAGAGAGGAAGACTTCATTAGGCGACACGAAAGCTATCTTCAGCATCAACAAGCAATGTGCTGACTGCCTCATTTTCAACATTTGTATAGTGAAGAGATGGAAGTAAAAATTGAACAGTACCTTGCCATCTCTGACAGGCCCAGTTTCCCATCTTCATTCAGATCAAACATCTTGAGCTACAAAGTGGTAGCAGAACAGAGAAAAAACAGAGGGACTGAAAAGAAAGCACTGAGTCAACATGTAAGGCAACGTGCTTCAGATTTAATGGACGGTCACATTTCTTAATCTTTCTGAAACATTCTGAACAAACTTAAAGTTAAGCTCAGTGAGTGTCCATAAACCGTGCTTCAAGAATGAAATGGTGCTGTCGAGTCATCAGGCATGATGGGCGTACTCATTACAGCTTCCATGTTAGATTCCATCCCTTTCCTAGAATACTACCAGTATTAAATATCTTTATTTATACAATTTTATTAGTAGTAGTAGTAGTATTGTAGTGGTAGTAGTGTTTTTTTTATCCACAACATTCATTCATTAGAATTGTTTCTCCTTCCTGTTTTTGAGATTGAATAAATAAATCAAAGCAGAAGATTCCGTAAACACTGTACAAAGAACAAAAGTTAACTTTTTCTTTATGTTCATGTAAGAAATCAGGTCAGCTCAGCTCATGAGGTTACCAAGAAGAAGCAGATGTCAGTACATCTGGGCCGCAAACACACAACCTGCAGGGCATGCTGGGTCGCGACCAGTCAGCTGAATAACTCGTGCTGCTAAAAAAAAGGTTGGGCTTCTGCAGTCCACTTGTCCAGAAGACATTACCTCAAATATCACAATCAGGCTTTCAGTTCTACAGAGAGGGACTTACTTCCAATTAACTTTGGCATTTCAAGTTTATTGTGCATTGCTAGGATGTATGGGATTTTCCCTTTTGTGTGTGTGTGTGTGTGTGTGTGTGTGTGTTATTGACTAAGAGAGAGTCTTACGATGGTCTGTGAGTACTCCTGGAGTTTCTGATCATCATAGTGTCTGTTCGCCTTCACCAGGAGGTCTGACAAAAAAGCCTGAGAGACACATGTACTTCAAATTTCAGTTCACACCAGCAGACATCACTAAACAGAAGAATAACCCTGTGGAAACAATCACACATCTCATTATTTAAAGTTCTGAGCCAGTGCGTCATTTAAATGCCCTGACGGTAAAAACAAACTCCAGCATTGGCCCATTATGATGACAGATGCTGTTTCTGGAATGAAAATAATCTCTCTTTGTAGTTTTTTGAATATAAAATATTTTGAAATGAGGACAAACTATGAACATTGCTTACTGTCTGCTTTGATACATTTGCAATCTACTTCTACTCTTGTGCACTTTGAGTACCTCTGTTTTCTCTGTATTGTTTCTCCTTACTGGATGAATTTATAGGCACCAAACTTAGGTTTTGCGGCAGAAAGCATAATCTGTCCCCTGGAAAGTTGTTAAAAAGAGCCTTAGTGATGCGGATTCACAATTTTAATTGAATATCAACAGAAATGTGCGGGAATTGTCCAAAAAAGGAAAAAAAAGTGGAGTCATTGAGATTCAAAGCACAGATGTTCATATTTAAACCCTGATTTTAATTGCATAGTTTGATTAAAAACATTAACAATTCCAACACTTACCTTCAGTTCTTCAGACTCAATGTAGCCACTGTGATCTGAATCATACCGCCGCCATGCCTGAAAAACACACACAAACACACACATTGAATAAGTGATACTCTTAAGTGGAGCAAAATGTATTTTTCTCCAACATAAATCCTGTCTCATCGAAGCCCAGCTCACTCTTTATCCCTCTGAGAGTAGGATTTTGCTTGTAGAGAGGAGGAGGAGGAATAGGAGGAGGAGGACTACAAAGCCTGTGTAATCAAACAGTGGTCAATAGGATCCCATTCGCACGTTCAGAGCAGAGGGCAACGAGAGAGAGAGAGGGAGAAATGAGAGAGAGAAAGAAAGTCATTTTAATGAATGTTTTAATCTAGCAGCTGTCTGTGTCCAAAGAAGGGCTCCTTATCAAAGATGGATGGCCTTCCCCCTTTTCTTTCTCCCCTCCCTCCCCCTCTCCCCTCGCCTCCTCTGGGCACTGCAGAGAGGAGTTACAGTGGTGTTATCCATTATATATGACGCTGAAAATAGAAGGTTCTGCTTTCTCATTCTCCCCCTTTAAAACCTCCCTGCCTCCCACTTCCTTCTGCCTGTACTCCTCAACAAAGACCGATTCCCCTTCCTCCCTTGTCTCTTGTTTCTGTAACTGTTTCTCAACTTCCCATTGACATTTCCACCATGTCCTTCCCTCTATGCGTCCTCGTTCTCTGTCTCATTTGCCCTTTCCATCCCTCACTCTTTACTTCTTACCCCCCACACCCACACACACACACACTCTGTTTCATTTGTTCTTTCTCAACTTTCATTTTTCCTAACCCTGACATGACACTGGAGACAAGGACAGCCTCTTCCTCACTTATAATTGCTTTCTAATTGGCTCAGTACAAATCTTATATGCAGGAGATCTTAGGTACGAGCTAACATTTTCTTATCATATCTTTACAATAACTTACTTTTGATTTATAGCGTATTTCAGAATTTCACTGCCTGTCTTTTGCTTTGCTGAAAATTTAGACCATTCTTAACAGGATGCCGTAGATAAACATGGACCGTTTGAGGAACGTGATGAACAGCAGAACTATACAGAATTAAAAGGTCATCTCTGGGAGTGAGAGTATGGCATCGTTTCAGCTAGTGTTGTGTAGGAGCTTTCATGTCCTCTAAAAATGCTTTCTCCTTTTTTCAACATTCTACTGATGCTGATTTTCACTACAGAGGAGGTTCATACTGTACTTATTTGATTAATCAGATTAATCACAGTGCAGACACAATCCTGTAGCGCGCACGTGCAGACTTGTGATAAACTCTTTGAGTGTCAATCTAAAATCGTGGTCCTAATCACACGCTCGTCGGCAACCAATTTCTGAGTGTAAAAATTTAGCGACAGACAACTTTTTTACTGTGCTACACTAACCTAAATGTAAGAAGAAGAATTCACACAGCAGCATTTTTATCCAGAGAAGAGGAACTAATCCGTGAAATTATCTGGTGGAGATTGGTGCCGTGAAAACAAACAGACTCCCAGCTCTCTGTGGTCGCCTCCAGTCTACCATTAGTTACACTACGTCTGTCTCTGCCTAAAGGCTACATTTCTTTGTGAACAAGTATGTGTTATTTAATACGAAGACATTACAAAGAACAGATCAAAAACACACTCTTACCGCCATAAACTCAGTACCGGAGCTGACAAACTGTCTGAAGCAGAGCAGGAAGTTCTCCTCAGTTGGGAGAATCTGGGCCAGCTGGAGGAGAGAGACACGAAAATAAGACAGGCAGAGACATGGGAGCTTTCATGTCTCACTGCCATTAACGTAGAATTTAGCTTTGTGTTTTACAGAAATTGGATATTGTTGGAAGCTCTTAATTTATATTCAGTCTCTTTCAAGTCAAGAGCTAAGTGTTGCAAGTTGGCTGATCTAAATGTAGCATCACAGCATTAGAAAGCTCGCTACACAACTGAATACTCTGACTGGTATCACTCTCCACAAAAAGGAGATAAGTCTGCTGTGAACTGGAAACCCGAGGAAAGCAGCCGCTCTGGGCTTACCTCTGACATCTCAATACGTCCATCTTTGTTGGAGTCAAAATTCTGCATGAACTCCTTCATCCTTTCTCTGAATGTGGGGTTTGTAGGGTCCTGAAAATGCATAAACATGCGCAGACATGAGAAATCTGAGTTTTCAGTGTGATGTGTACATTAGCATTTCACCTGGAGCCACAGACTCACCACCCCTGCTCCTTTTCGGGCACCCTCCAACTCCTTGAAGAAGTTCTCCAGCTCCTTCCCCTCAATGTAGCCATTACCTGGAAGACAGGTAGACAGTACACATAGCAGCATATCACCAAGTGCTTTCTTAAGATCGCTGAAATGCAAAAAACTGTGAGAACTGTGCCTGATGTGATCGCAGTCACCATGACAGCTTGGTGTCAAACAGATATACCAGTGAGGCTTGGCTGTGCATTAGTATTGATTCAAACATGAGCCTTTATTAGTACATCTCTTCCTTCCCCTCTGGTTCAATAAATTAGACCGCTAACAGAATGCAAACTGATCGTGGTTGCGTGTCAGGGGTCACATGCAAGGAAAGGCTATATATGGAAGATGCTTTTTTGAGATTTTGAAGGTGAAGGGCTGTTTGTTTGGGTCAGCAGAGATCAATACTATATTCGGAAGGAAGTTTGATCATTGGGATGGATAGATTAATCAGTGAAAATCATATCCTGGTTATTTTTGGTGAACTATGATCACTCAGGTACCGTGTGTGATCCCGTGGCAATAATAATGATAATATCGTTTCTACAGAATCTTTCACACAGGAAATGCTACTCAAAGTTTTACAACAATATAGTCAATGGACGTGCAAGCTGAATGGCTGGACAGATGGCTCCAAACAATGTGACTGGCAGCTTTTATAAAATCCTGGAAGGCAAAGATGCCTCATTAATTGCTAACAAAGAAAGATTATCGTGCCATCCTCTCTCTCGCTCGCTCTCTCTCTCTTTCAAACGTCCACATTATCTAAACAACTTTGTTCTATCTTTAGACGCATGTGTGTGCCTGTGTGTGCATGTGTGCTTAATGATGCTGTCAAAACTCATGAATACCAGCTCTTTCAATAAGCAGGACAGTGAAATGCCTTGATGCCATCGAGCTTCGTTCCTGTGGGTTTTATTGACGTGGGACTATGGAGAGAAGTGGCCAGCATGTTAATTAAACGGAGTAAGGTGTGATTAACTACAAGGAAATAAAAATAGATTTACCTATAGCTTATGTAAGGATGCTGTCACATATGTGGTGATTTGAGCCATAAGTCCCTCCGCCCTATTATAATTGTGATAAAGGGAACATCAGTGTTTGATTGTGTGCCTATTTAAATGTCGGTTTAGTCATTAGAGTTGCAGGCTTTGCCCTGGGTTTCCACTCAAATGCTATGTGCTGCAGCCTAATTAGCCTAATATCCCCGTTATGCTGTTATGCCCATATTGCCCTAAACTGTTCAGACAGCAACCAAATGCAAACATAAACGTGACCCATTATTCAGTGAGGATGCACGCACACATTTGTCTCCTCTTCTCATTGTGTCTTCTTCTCTGTGTACTGTTGTGACTATATATAATGTAAAAAATGGACGTGCCAGTTGATACTTTTTGTGGATCGCCAATTTATTTCCAGATGAATTTTAACATATAGTTCGATATGTTTAAATGAGGATGCCTATGCCTTCCATAATACACTTCCACTCCACACAACCCCATAAAGGCTCAGAAAACCTCTCCTGGGTCAAATATCCACTCTTGTGGATTCTATGTCACCAGTGCCAGGAGATGCTGATAAAGACCCTTTACTCTGGCTCTAAAATTCATTACACTCAAAGGGGAGAGCTGCTCTCTTCTGTAATTGGAGAGTGTAGGAGTGTAGCTTAATATCCAGAATTAATTTACCAAAAAGGCAGCATATGCAACACAGCATCTGGCAGAAAACTAGAAATAGAATTGGTGGAATTGAAAGAAAAGTGAAGAAAGCCCAGGCCTGCCTGACACAGTAAGAAACACAAGGAGGGACTGGCAGTGTGAGAGCTGGGAGAGACACAATTCAGATGAGATTTGGCCCTGGGCCAACAGGGGATTATATAGTTTCATCATATAGGCGCATTGCCCTCTGTGTATTCAGAGATGTTTACTCAATCTGAGCAAACAAATTAGCTTTCTTTTCTTTCTGTGGAGCCAGGAGATCCTCGCAATAATGAGAACTGAAATCAAACGAGGTAGCCAAATCTCTCCTATTTGATTTGCAAAGTGGGTCAGTGCAAAGCTTTGTATGTAAAATATCTTGGCAGTAGGACTCAAACACCTGGATGTAAAAAGTGGATAGACTCATCTCCATAAGACAGCCCAAGAATAAATTAGCAAATATACCATGGCTACTTTGACTTCTCAGTGCTGGAGCTCAGCTGCTCGGCCCCCCCTCCCCACCCAACTTCTCATGCTACCTTAATTTCTCTCGGGAACACGTTTTATCATGCGTACAGAGCAAAAAACAAAATAAAAAAATATCATTTAGGAGAGAATTCCCAACTGTCTGACACATAGACGAAACTTTGTCTTGCTTGACCGACATTAGGAGTAGGAGTGTGTGTGTGTGTGTGTGTGCGTGTGTCGGTGTGTCTGTCTGAGTCTATGGGGGTGGCATATTATACAATACTACCCCACAAAGGGCTGCTTCCAGTCATTAGGCAATAAGCACTGCTGGCACGTATCGATTAAACGTAATAAGCCTGTCGTGGATCAATATAACGATTATCTGCATCTGCATTCCACTCTAACCATTGGCTTTAATGGTACATTCACTGTGAGATACCTGCGTGTCCAAAATCCTTTATTACTGCAAAAGAACAACGTCGGTGCAAGTTTGCCTACTGGGAACTTGGAGGCGGAATGGGCGTCTCCAAGAGCGCACGGTGCGTAATTGCGCCTATAATAATGCACTCAGCTTCAGCTTTCGCTAAACATTTAAGGAAGAAAAACACTTTATGCGTAATTAAAGAATGATGTTTATTAACGTTACATCAAAGATAACGATTCTATCTTTAAGTTGAATGTGAATTTACTTTTCCATGAACATCTCTGTATCTCTCCCGTTAACATGCAAAAAGTATGAATGGAATCTAATGAAAGAAAAAGCCCTAAATTAATCTCCGTATAATATTGGAGTAAATTGCAGTATTGCCTCTGTTTTGGGAGTGGTGTGTGTCACTCATGCCTTTTGAACCATGGTAAACATTTTCCATAAAGTTGAACCTTTTCCCCCTTTTGGCCACTTTTACGCATCAAATAGGAAACGGATTCATTCAGCAAATATTCAGTTGTGAATTTTTATTACAATATTGATAACATGATGTGATATATTCGATATCATCATTTTATACAGACTTCATCCTTCTTTGGTGCTTAGAAATAAGTCTAAAAAATGGTACAGCACATCATCTACTAAACAGCTTCTTTTATTCGTCCCTTATGAATCATTGATTTATTTTATTTAAAAAAAAATCTTTTAGATGTTTCATTCATTGACATTTAAATTGCATAGTCTTAAAATGTTAATTCTCTATTTTTTAAATCTTAAAAAGTTGTCCTACCGTCGCTGTCGAAATGTTGCCATATGTCGAGGAATTGGGATGCGGTGACCTCGGCCAGGTGGAGGTGAGGAGGCTGCTGTGTTCCTTTGTTTGCCATGATTCTCTCGACAGATGCGGCTGTTCACAGGACAGAAAATCCGGTACCAACTTTTCTCTGATCAAACGCACTGACAGAGTGGCCCAGCGCGCTGCCCGCCGCTTTTTAACCCCGACACGGGGCTGACAGTACCGTGGACGGACGCTTGGGGCGCACTACCGCCAGCCAACTGAACCAGCGACTCTTCATCCCTCTCCGTCTTCCTCTCTCTCTCTCTCTCTCTCTCTCTCCCCCTCCCTCCCCCTCTCTCTTTCCCTCGTGTGTGCAACTCCCCCCCTCTCCATCTCTCCCCCTCCGTGTGTGTGCCTGTGTGTGATTGTGTGTGCAACTCTCTCACTCTGTCTCCCTTGTATGAGTGTGTGTGTATGTGTGATACCCTCTCCCTCTCTCTTTCTCTGTGTGTGTGTGTGCGCATGAAACTCTTAATGTGACTTAATGTGTTCATTCATACATCTGTGTGTGTCCTCCAGCCTGTCTGCCAGTGTGTGAAGCTTCACAGAGTTAATTGGAGCTCACACACTAATCACATTTCTCACGATGCCTGCAGCCAGCAGTGATTAGTCGACATAATAAATCTACATTCCGAAAAAAAATGTATATTTCATGTTTTCACCACGGCCTGACCGCTGTGCAGAGCAGCCAGCTCAGCCACATGACGGTGAAGAAAATGTCCTCATATATTTCTTCATCTCATTTAGCAGCACAGGGTGATAAGAAACAGGATAAAGTCATCAAGGTAATAAGGAGGGTACATTTTCCTGCTGTTTGACCAAATCTTTATAAAGAGCTTTTCACATGTTAAGAAAACAATGGATGCTTTCAAATGAGCCACGTGTGCTTTTGATACCACCAACAGAACATCGCAAAGGATTAAGAAAGAAGCCTGATTGGTTTAAGGTAGAATGGACAGAGTTTTATTTGGCCGTGTTTACCTATAGCGTGACGTTGTTTTTAGATCAGTTCAGACGTTCTGTCAGTTCAAGTCATCTCAAACATGATCTACTTGAAAATTTAATTCAGAGCTCCGTGCAGAGGAGATGGGAGGTGTGAGCTCGTTGGATACTGTTGAAATGATGTGTTCTCCATAAGTGAGTCTGAGCTGCAGACGTTCAGTGATGGAGGGTGAAAGTTTTTCTGTTTACATTCAGCATGTCCGTCTATTAATCCATCCATCCATCTATCCATCCATCCATCCATTGATTCCCTAAATATGCTTATCCTGTGCTGGATCAGAGCGTCCAGTCTTTTGGAATGTGGGTAGAATCTGGGGTAACCAAATGTGAGTAGCAGGTGAGCGGGTGTGAGGCTATCGTGCAGTGTCATAAAAACCAGAAAAATAACATCAACGTTGCTCCCAGCAGTGGTCGTGTTTCTACATCTTTTGCCCCTGCAAGTGGAATCACAGATCCCCCTGGATACTGCATGCTGCCAAAATGTTGTGGATTTCCTGAAAAGGGAACACGTAGCCCCCTTGAGATCAATGTTTTCAAACTCCTGAAGTTGGCAGAGCTGCTCTTGTAACATCTTGCACCTACGTCAGGTTATTTTCAACCCTGTGGCATTTCAGAACTTCACAACAGCAATAGGAAACTAGACATAAACCCCCCCCCAAAAAACTAAAACACTGAAATAGAAAATTGAACCCCATTGCTTTTTCTACAGGAACATGTTGAGGAATGTTAATCAGGATCTCATAGCGGATTAATTCATCAAGCACATGGCCCAAAAGAGAATTCCTTTCCTGCTCAAGAATTAACGTCTGGTGATTATGGCCTCGGCCTATTACTATATTTAAAATTTCATAGCCATGTGGAGGCCTGTGTGCTTAGGATGATCAACTGTGCGTGTGTGTGCGTGTGTGTGAGCGTGTTAAACTGAACGTTTTTTTGAGCACCCACCGGCATAAACTCACGTGGGTGCCTATGCAGTGCCACACATTAAGGCTTAATGCTGGACTAAGTGGAGTGTGGATATATATAATCAAGATGATCTAGACAACCGATAGTGCATCGTCATGCTTGTATGGAAGTGCTGAGCGTGACCTATCACATCTCAGCAGAGGTTGAATGGTAATTTTCCACATCCTCCCTACTCTCCGTTACAATGCGGACAGGCTGCTGGCAGCCGATTCCCTTCGGACACTGCGTGTGAAAGTCAGCGGAGACATTCCATCACCACAACATTAGTTCTTAGGGCTGCAAAAGTCACATTCACAAACAGCTGTTGTGGACAAAGAGTGTGTGTGAGAGGGAAAGAGAGAGAGAGAGAGCAAAGGTGTTTAAGAATGTAAACTCAGCAGAGTTATCTTGATTTTATTTCCTCAGTTCCTGTTTTCACCCTGTACAATAATAATCAATAGCGAGCTCTGGGCCCACTTGGCTCAGCGACAATAGATGGATCATCATTACATTCCAGATGAGGGCTGTCGCCAGCCTGCAGGGACTGCCGAGTCAAACGCACTCCATCCTCCTCTCTTGGCCCCTTCAGTCGCTGATATCGTCTGTCTTCTTCTTCTCCTCTTCTTTCTACTCAAAGCAGGCATCCTGCCATTTTCATCCGATGAATATCGTGCAAGATGTCTCAGTTTTGGTTGTGAGGCTAAACTGCTTGTGGGAATGTGTACAGTAACACATTTAATGCAGCCTGCTTCATTTGTATTAATATTTCAGATCCACCTCAATGTGGAATGAATTATGTAACAGACAGGATCGGGACTCGGGAACAGTCATTTCCACTTCATCTCAATCTCACAGCATCCCCGCCTGTTTGAGTTGTGTTCTCCCTGTTTACCGTGTGTGTGTGTTGTGACAGATTGTAGGAGATGGAAATTTAAATACGAATTGAAGGGAGAAACTAGAAGTGTTTATGAGGTCATGTCATGATAAAATTATTGATAAAAGAAACTAATTTTCTGCCTCGCCAACCCACACACACATACACAAACATGCACTTATCAGTGACAGTAAATACCAGTGGATCAGTGTCATTAAAGCATTTTTATTTAAAAAGTTAAATTTTCAGCAGAATAAGTCAAAGCAGTGACACAGCCGGTTGATCTGTGCTTTTAGTCTTAAGTCCCAGGATTGTAAACGCAACGAATTTCTATTGTGCAACTGTTGTAGCATCTAATGTACTGTAATACGTATAAAGCAATCAGGTTTTTTTACATTAAATCTTTCCAAGTACAGATCAGCTCCAGAAATGGCATTCGTATCACATGGAATGCTTGATTGAATTCGAGTGGAGTTCCCTTTTAAGACTTCCATTAGCACATTGATCCGAAGCCTCACATGAATCGTAGCAGAGGTTCACTGCAGTCCTCGGATTTGTTTGGCCTTTGCAGCTCCTAATGAATGAGACGGCCAAGGGGACCTGGCAGGAGCTCCCACATCAGTGCAGAGAACATTGAAAACCACAGGCAGAGGCGTTAGCAGCCTTTTTGGATATTGCAGGTCCACGGTCTCTTTGTGCGCAAAGAACTTTTGAATATAGGGAGGTAATATAAATGAACAGTAAATATAACACAAATACTGGAATGGAAACGATCGTGGCATGAAACAAAAATTTTGAGACACATGACATTTTATACACGATCAATGTCCTTTCCTACATTCAACCCGAGTTTACCCAAGATAAAAGAAAATATACTCTGTAACCAACTTTAGACTATACAAATATTCCCTCGACATTTCTTTGAAAGATACGATTATCACCGTATTGCTGTGTTTAAGGCTGGAAGTCACACCACTTTGTTCCTATTTTCCCAGGAGATCTTCGATGAAAGCCAACTGCAGCTAGATCCTGGAAATGAGATTGGTCACAAGCCATTGGAGGTCCTTGGTTCGGAACCGGGTTGTCTTTAGCACTTCTTCGTGGTTTGCTTTCTCTGCGCTGTCATAATCTGTCACTACCATGTTGGTGATAAGGGACAAACCCAAGACTCGCATGCCACAGTGTCGAGCCACCACCACCTCTGGAATCGTGCTCATACCTGGGACGCAAAGACAGATTGACTCATTCATCTGACGTCACCATGAAAGGTTTTACCTTTTAGATAAGTCCTCATATTAGATGAAACTCAGATAAAATAATAATAATCTCGTCATGGCCTTTAAGTGTTATGATTACTCTTTGCGAAAATTCAAATATTTGGTGATTTCTGGATACTAACATGCAGGCATCAGCATGATATTAGAGGTTTTCTGATGCTGCAATATTGTTAATGTCTTTGTCGCTTTAAGTGAAGATGAGGAGGCTGTACCTACCCACAGCGTCAGCACCCAGCGTCTTCAGGACTCGGCTCTCTGCAATGGTCTCATATGTTGGCCCAGACACCATGCAGTAAACCCCTTGCTGTAAGATGTTGCTGCGGCCCTCGTCCTCTGCTGTCTGCTCGGCTAAAGCACTCAGCTCACGGTCATATGCATCTGACATGCAGAGGAAACGCAATCCGAACCTGTGATCAGATCTAGATCTCATCATAACAAATCGCCCCCGACGCTGAGCCAAGGTCAACGGTATTCACAGAACGTCCAAGGAAGGATGGGGCATGGCCATTAAACTCAATCAAGGATTTCAATTTCTTTCAAAACACAGCAAAACAACACATATAAACTAGTGTTCATACCTCAGACAAGGCTGAACAAAAGCAGAGAAAGTCCAGAGAAGGAAAGGACTTTATTAAAAAAGATTTTTCTGGTCTGATTTCTCTGTTAAACACACATCAAATCTGTTTGCGTGAGACTGAGTTAGCATTGTCATCAACACATTACTGGTTGTTGCTTGTGTTTTCCCTGATTTTTTGCGGTGTAACATGTGCCCTGTCCAAGCATACAGATTTTCATCATCTATACCAATTCATATTCATAATCTATAATGGAATAAATATGACAGACATCCAAGCATTTAATAATTTCCATATTTGTGTGGATGTTGTTGTACCTTTCATCATTGGGACCACGTAATGGATTCTCCCCAGCAAAGCCCGGCATGTTGATGTGATCTTTAATGATCATGATGTCACCCACACTGAAGCTGTCGTTCAGTCCTCCTGCTGCGTTTGTCACGATCAAAACTTTTACGCCTAGCAGGCTGAAGACTCGCACAGGGTACGTTACCTGGAAAAACATATAAGACACGAGACACATTTCACACATTACAGTTAGAACATGGGTCATCTGTTGGTGACTGTGCAGGAGAAGGGATATCACAAGACCGACTGTTGGCTGTTTACTCTGTTTACTACTGTTCCTTACTTCCTCGAGAAGACTCTTTTTTTCCTGCCCGAGTGGACAGTCAGTCAGCCACTCAGGTCGAGATAAATGACACAAGACAAAGTTCATGATGGAGCACATTTAAGCCATCCGTGTCCCAAGCACATGGTTTGCATTTAAAATACTGAAGGCATACTGGAGAATTTGTAACACACTTGGTTTTGTCATGTATGCAAAACATGTCAGTAGGTGTGAGTTAAGACAAATGTTAGGTTTAGCTCACTTAATGATACAACCAGAGATACATAATGTGCATTTGGCCAGTATTATGTAAGTAACCATATTTTATTGATTCATTGGGTTAAATGGAACATTTTATGTGGCCATGATGTATCAGCATAGGTAATAAAACACCTGTAAACCTTAAAATATGACAGGGCAAAGGAAGTAAGACACACTTGGTGGTTTTCTTAACACTCAGCGGCTGATCGTTTGAAACTTTGTAAATTGTTAGCCCAGTAAGTTGTGAGCTACGCCATGTCCTGTCAAACATTTATTGCAAGCTAACGAAACAATCAATTTAGTCCTTTTAAGCTGAGAATGATCATGGGTGTGTGACAGTTTCAAGAAAGTTGCTGCGAATGATTGGAATATAAAAGTAAAGGGTGGTACAAAGATGTTCTCTCACACATATCAAAATGTGGTTTTATTCATGTTCATCAATTTGAGATCAGGCCCATACCTTTCAGATGAAAGAAACTCTGCAAGAAGGCAGTGAAAGAAACAGGAAACTCTGTCTGTTTCTTTTTTATGTATGCAGGGAAATACCACAAGTTCCATTTATTCTCATGTAATTTCAACATAAAATAAATTTCCTATGTATGATATGTATGATGTATGATTTCTATGTATGCACAGGTACCATCAGCACCTAAACACTGCCACTAATCACCGTGTGCATATTGTAGCCTTCGTGGAAGTGGAATCGCCCCTTCATGCAGACACATTCGCGACCACCCAATGTCCCAAACACCAGCTCACCGTCATGGCCAGGATCTGCGTGACACACACAAAAGCTGAGAACAACATTTTACAACTTTTTGATGGGTGATGACTTCAAACAGACATCTTACCAGTGTAAGTTGGGAAATGTGGGATGTCTTCGTAGAAGAATACATGCTCGGTTTGCAGCAGGTCAAGCATGGTCTCCATTCCTGATCCACAGATGATTGCTATTTTAGGACGTTGCTTTGTGCGGGACAGCAGCCAGTCCGCTGTCTCCTGGTAGTCTTCATATTCATATCTGTAGTTTCAAGTCATGGAAAATAAGAGCATTTAAAGCCCAATGAAAGCTGTGTGCTCATCATAATGATCATTCAGCAGCATCATTATTATCTCTACCAAGGAAGGTAGGTGTGAGTAATAAAAAACTAACATATAAACTAATGAACATAAACATTACATAAACATATATGTGCCTAGAATCTGTCTCAATCCTAATTTTTCCAAGTAGAGACCAGTTAAGAGGCGAGCACATTTTCCCATTCTATCTGTCTTGCAGGTTCCCAAACTGATTTTGATCCGTTGGTGCTTCCTGAAAACACAACTGAAATGTAGATCAAAAACTGATTACAAATCTTATGGTAGACTAGTGTTGATTAGATAACTTCATCTAAACTGTGGGAGAACATGCAATTTTTGCCTCGCCCTTTTAAATGTTCCAGCCAAATGACTTTTCACAAGTGTTAATTTGATTGGGATTGCCTGAAGGTAGAACATTACACAGGTCTGAAACAGCCTGTAATTCTGGTTATAAATCTGATGGTAAAGCTATAACCCTGTTAATGTTCCCTCTGTCCCTTAAGCTTTGTTATTAAAATACAATGACACTTCAGGCTGCAGCCTTTACTGGACCAATCTCCAGCAGGGGAGAGCCTGATGATTTCAGCCCATTCCAGAGCTGCCATCTGAGATGACTGCTGCATCAGACTAGCCCTGGGTGTTCAATCTTCACACATTTTCATCACTGGCTTATTTAACTCCATCTCAAAAGGGGGCTGGTGATTTTTCATGAGTGTTTTGTAAATTGTGTCTGTACTTGGGTTTAAAGTCAAAGTGTCACATTGAATTTTTCCTCTGTAGATAGTGGTCACATCAACAAATAGGACACATAATGGAGGTTAAAACAAAGCACTGCATGCTGTTTCATATATACAATACAGCCATTGAATGAATGTTGATGAATGATGGAAGGTCATAACTTCATTCAAACTAACAAGAACAGTCACTGGATCATGTAATTTCATCCATTCCAATGTCTGCCCCATCCACACTTGAGGTCACAATGTGCATAGACAATGTGTGTGTAGATAACTTTTTTATCATCTCTGATCATCAATGCATCTTTAGTACTGATTTTAATCTGAGAGCATAGTTCGCTTGTATTTGTCTCTGTTGCACTGTCTGCACTTTGTGACACTCGCTCTTGAAAGATGCTATATAGATAAACATTATTCTAAACTTTATCATTTAAACTTTTCCTGCGTACCTGTTTATTCAATTGATCCTGAATGTAGCAGTTTAAATAATAAAAAAAAAAATACAAAAAAACTTGGCAACATAAATATTTTATGATTTTGCCTGCAGAACCATGGGATTGACTGGGACAAGTATATGTCTCACTGACCTATTGACTACAACATTAGATAAATAATGGGGTATTAATTTTATCTCTGTATGCTGCCCAATTTTTGCACACCTAAAAGGCCATTTAGACCGATGAAAAAGCAAAACGTAACATCCTAAGAATGTATTAATTTGTGGCTATATCACAAAAGATTATTGGATTTATGCAGAATATTAATAAAATTTGAACTCATACACTTTTTTCAGTCAATTTTGTCCTGATTATCCATCCATTCAATTGGTGGTCAATGTAGAGATTCCAATTGACCGCAGAAAGGCCCAACTTGGTCCAAGCTGGATTTGAACCCGCGACCCTGTGAATGTGTTGTTGTTCTGTCCGCACTAATGAAGCCCGTCAGCTGATCGCGGAGCTGTCCCTGGTGCTGCCGCCAGCACCGCCGGTACACAAACTTTCCATCGGGCCGAAAAGCGACATGATTCGGCCTGTCACCAAATCTCTGCTGTCAAACGGTTCGCCTCAAACTCATTTTACTAGCTGACCGATTCTTGGACATGACATATTAATGAGCTTCACGGTAGCGTTACGAGCCGCCGCTCCCCTCGATCCCGTCCGCCATCATCCATCATCTTCTTACCTGCACTGATGAGGGACGGAGGACCTCGCTGCCATTTTTGACGCCGATCGCGGTGTTTCTCACGGTGCCTGGCCGGTGTTGACTTGGCGGTATGTGAGCCGGTGAGAGGAGTTTGTGCGGCGGCGGACGGCGAGCACTAGTTGGTGCCGAACGTCCCTGACGTGAACGTCAAGACATAGAAGGCGAAGAGGCGGAGCCTACGTCCAACGTCGGTCCCCTTGAAGAATCCGTTAATTCTGTTTTCTATCAGGCTGAGCAGGTCATTGATCCGTACAGTTAGAGACAGAGACAAGTCACAGAGAGGGAACAACGGGAGGAGCAAAGCCGATATCAAAGACTGAAACTTTACACATGATCAGTGTGATTGGTTGTCTTGAATTCCTCTCTTATTTCTCTCTCTCTCTGTCTCACCCATACTCCCACACAATGGTAACTGAAAGTGCTGACTTGTGGTTTAGGATAAGCGGAAGAAGGGACAACACAACACAAAAGCGCTGAAAGCAAACAAAAACAACAAGACCAACGTGGTACAATGACAACTCATTATAGCTTGAAAAGGACTGTTAAACTCTACCCACTTGACTTTGTAACAGTTGAGGAAGTTGAGATGAAACTGAAATCAGAAATGAATGCTCTGAAAGTCTGATATCTTTCAGGTTGCCATGGGAACGGAGCAACAACGCTGGAGGACGAAAAATGCTGACGTCATTGTGGGCCAGCTAGCAGGACCCTGAGAGGGGAATTTGAAATCTGATTGGTTAAAGAAACAGTCCCATTGTTAATATAGTTTAAGTTCCATGGGCCAGCACGAATGATTGTGAAGGGCCTGGGCAGATTAGATTGACATGGCAACACAGAGGCTGAAATCTGATTGGACAAAAAATCTAAACATCCACATACACGTAGTGGGAGCAGTGCAGCCAAGAGAAACGCTACGAAATGAAGAGAATAGACTGTTGGGAATATATTAATACAATTTCATGGAACAAATATTAGAATTTAGCTTGTAAATGTAGGTCAGTGCTTCTGATAGTGTTTAGGCCAGCAGAGAAGGACTTGCTGGCCCTGTCGGCCCCCCACTGGTCTACAGTAACTGGGCTGTCTTGCTAACAAAAGGATGGCAGGCCTCTGAGTCAGGTTGGTCACAATATCTGTCCCTAACTGTAAATTATTTTGTGTATTCTGTGTGTATTCTCGTGTATGTGTAAATAAATGTCTGTTGTTTGTAAGTTCTTTGTCCTGTGTTGGTTATCTAGATCAGAACACTCTTGAAAATGAGATTTTGAATCTTCAACTAAAGGTGAATCTTCTTCATGTCGCATATTCCAATCTGTAATAATTTACTTTTCACTGAAGATGGACAGGCTCAGCGTGTTGTTAAAACCTGAGTTCCTAGCCAATCAGAAAACTGTTTATTAGGAGACCGGGTGACCGCGTTGCCATGAGAACGAAGCAACAACGCTGAACTCCACGCGCGCGCATGACTGCTGTCTGTGGTCCGATGTGCATGAAAACATCAATAAACACACAGCAGACACCGATCAAAGAATGATCGATGGTTTTCATTCTTTGGACTTCTACTGAAGGAGACGCTGACGTATTTTGAGGTACTTTTACTGCTTGATGTGTAGCGTTTACGGCTCCTTGTCTCGTTGTACTTAAACCCGAAATGCTGCATGCGTGTGGTTAGCAATAATGTAACAGTTGCATTTTGCAGTTGGCTCAATCTGAGAGTTGTTCTAATAATAGTGCTATGAGGTTTTGTATGTCTTCGTAACTCACAGGCTAGCAATTGCGGAGTGACGTCACAATCAAGCAGCAACCAGTTGAATGAGTCTTTCTCAAACAGGCAGAAGAAGGAACACTCAAAACCTCCAATAAACTCGTTTGCCAACCACCACTAAGCAGGAAAAGAAACACCAAAACCAGAGTGGAGGTTGGTTCAAAAAGCATTGCTGGCACTAATTATATGACTTTTATGTCTATATTATTGCATATTTGTCACGCACCTGAAGCTCTGAGTATTAACCACTTGCAATATAGTAAAAACATACCGTGATGAACACTGCAGTTTTTGTAGTGGTGGTCAGTTTAACCTTCCACATCTTCAGAAACATGAAGCTCTTAAAAACGGGTCAATTAATTGCTAATCGAGTAGACTTAAACGTAAACCGTTTGGGGTTTCTTAAAGGACTTGAGAATTTTAATGGACCTTTTCCCATTGGTAAACTTTTACAACGTGTACCACGTAGAAAAGGCAATACAACTGTTTATTAGGATTTGTGACAATGGGAAAAGCCTGCACGTGCGCGTTGGGTCAGAGACCACGTGATTACCGATGGAAGCCGAACGCGGGTAAACGAAGCGGTCGTGTTTCGGAACGTGGCGTCATCATTTCGCGGGCATATTTGACGCTAAGAGCAGGCGCCATACCTATTCAGCGTTTTCACGAGCAGCAATATTAACCGCCAAAAAACAACAACAAAAACCGAGATATAGCTCGTCCAAGCACGTTAGGTGTGTATTAATTGCCTTTTTTAAGGTTTGAGTCACTTGGAATTAGGATGGGAGTGATACGAAAGAGATTGGAACTTTACGTAGACAATTTGGTCACGTTAGCCTTTCACTACACGCTAATTTCTGAATAAATATCGACGTTCACTCTCTTTGATAGACGTGTATGCAGTTTCATAATTTATTACTAATTCACAGGAGCATTAGTGAACTGCTCAAACCCACCAAGGGCCCCTGTTTATGGCTAGTGCCAACTATACCTTCTTGAGATCTTAGGGCAAACAGGAAGTTCCCCTCAAAAACTTGTTGCCAGAGGCTACAATCCAAAACTGTGAGTTGCCAATCACAGAAGCAATAACACTTTGAGTAGCTTAATTAAGTGCATGAATAAAACACCAGTATTACATGGGGAAGTTAAATATGAGGCTGTGTATATTGGTATGAGGCTTACTACAGTTGTTCTCTGTCATACAAGGAAAGCCCTGAATTTAAAAACTATTCTGTTATATTGTATATATCTCTCCCCTTTTTTCAGGTGCATTAGAGTAAAAAAAATCCAAAATGACAGCCATCCAGGTTTCTTCTATTGCAAAATGGTCAAAGAGCAAAGTTGGTGTTTTACTGAGCAACAAAGTTGTCCCAAGGGAGAACAGGCCAAGAAGGGTAAGGATGTCATCATGCCATCATCAACCGCAATAGAAAACAAAATTGCATTAGATCTTCAGTAACGTACACATGATAATAATCTTAAATTCTGTGCCGCCATGTGCTTGCAGGTGCCTCCATCTGTTTACACCCAGGAGCTGTTACAGTCGACAGAAGAGCGTCTGGCTAGCACCAATGAGATACACCCACCCCGTATCCTGGAGCTGCTAGACATGAGTGAAACCTCACGTCACAAAGTAAGTGCCGGACACTGCTGGAAAACCAAAATATCATAACAGTTTATAGTACATGTCCACCAGCAGGCAAATAAAGCAAGTGCCTATGGAGACTTACTGGACAAATTGTAGATGTTTGAAATGAACAGGAAAAGATACTTATAGAATATAACAAAGACTGATGATACTGTTTAAATACACAGTGAAAACACAGCCAAGCAGCTGTTATTGTACCATCAATGACAACTGTAAGACTGACCACAGCAATGCTGAATGTTTGACAGGTGTTTTCCACCTCCACAGACCTCTGCTCATTTGCTAAGCCACTGACATTAATCTTATATTGAGTGAATCAGAAGTATTAAAAGTTTATTAGCAGGATTTATAATTGATAAATACATATCAAAGCCCAACCCAGTTTATTCTGAGGGAGAAATATTGGACAATTTGGACAATGGGAGATGTTTTACTCTCACGATTCTGGATGTTGTCGTACAAATTACTTAAAGTACTTTTTTTAGCTTTGAGTGGGCATGTTTTCTCATACATATTATAAAATCTTTGTTAAGAAAATCAATTGTGGCTTGTGAATGTATTTGTCATTATAATTCTAAAACCACAACCACAAGGTGTGTATTATTTGTGAAGAAATTTGGCACGATTGGAACAACACACGTACTGTTATTATTTGACGACATTTTATGCAATGTGATCATTTGACTTCATGTCTTTGTCTTGGTCAGTTCTCTTTGGTGGATATGGACCAGGCTCTTTTCCAGCCTTACCCATCAGAGCTGGTTTTTCAGAACTTCAGTCCTCCACAAACCTACACATTACCTCTACACCTCTTTAACAATGACAAGGTGAGTAGATGAGCATCACTTGTCCTGCATAGATAGAGAGAGAGAGAGAGAGAGTGTGAGAAAATGTCTGGGGTTTTGGGTGGTGTGGAAAAGGACCCTCGGTGATTGGAAAAGGGCACCGTTTGAGATTAATTACTGTCATTTGTATCATCAAGTCTGGTTCGTAGCTACTGTTTGTAGCAGTCTGCCAGTTGATAAAGTATGTGTGTGTGTGTCAAGGTTTCAAGGCATGTGAAGATGGAAATGCCGGACTCGCAGTATTTCCGTGTGGTTGGCCCAGAGGATATAGGTTGCAGGGTTGCACCAGGAATGACAGCCGCTTTCACCGTTTTCTTCACCCCCTATGAGAACAAGGTAGTGCAAGCAGAAAACACCATGAGTTGTCATGGTTACATTTAAGTATGTAATATAGAATTTTAGGTGTGATGATGACATAAAACTGTTATCAAACCTGTACCAGAGGATGGGATGAATGTAAGAATACACATTATCATTTCACCTACCTTGATTTGCTTGTGTGAATGATACAGATTACAGTGTGTGAATATTTTTTTTCATTTATACCATCCAGGATTACAACTACAGACTGGTTGTGGTAACAGACAGGGAGAAGTTTGAGGTCCCAGTACGAGCAATTGGGCCCCGAGCCATTATTGATTTTCGCGATGAGCTCCACTTTCCAGTCTGTGCAGTGAAAGCATCCACACAGAGGTCTCAGCTAGTCCGAAACATTGGAAACTGCCAGGCCAAGTTCAGCCTCCATGCTCAAAGGTGAAATGATGGGCTTTGGTCTGCTGCATTTGAATGACTTCATGTGCAATACATTTTTTCACAGGACAATGGTTAAGATGTAATTTCTGGCTATAAAAGGATGTCCTAATGTCTGCTTTATATTCCCTTGTGTGCATGTTGTCATATTGGATTCCAGACCTTTCTCAGTGATGCCCTCCTTTGGGACTCTGAATGTGGGTGAGAGCATGCAGGTGACAGTGGATTTCAACCCCATGTCTGTAGGAGACCATAGGCAGGACTTGCTGCTACACTACCATACTGGTGAGAGAAAAATGTATCTACATCACAACAAGGTTTACCCCGCAGTGCTATCATCCCATGACCGCAATTTTAGATTTTGAGTCTGAATTATCATTAGCTGATGAAAGCTGGGGCGCTTCCAAGGACAGCCTGACTGCAATGAGAACTTTGATGTTAGATGTGAGATGTATGGTTGATGTGTGTGCATCAAAGGTATGTGTGGACTTGTATTTTTCTGTTACAATGTCCATAATGTTGTGATGGCCATGTACCACCTTCTCCTTTTAGTTACTGTTGGTAAGGAAACTGTCAACTCAACAAAGCACATCATTGACTCATGGTATCTGTTTGGGCCTAGTACACATACACACACTCTGAGCATTCTGTATGCACTTCTGTAGCTCATACCTGGAAAAAGAGTTTGCATAATCAGTGGTGTCAAATGTTGTGGAACTAAAGGGATGAATATGTTGTGTGCAATATTCAGCGAGGTAAATAACATATTAAGATTCTCTTTATGCAGACATGTGACCCTGAAGCAGAATAGGCACACACAAGCTCATGCACACACATACACAAAAACGGCACATACTTGTAAATATTAACCTTGTTGCAGAACAAATAGATTCTCCAAAATTCTAATTAACTTCTTATTGTTTTCTTTGTGCAGTCTTTTAACATTGGGCATAGATTAGATGTTATTAATATTTTCCTTTGTGCTTTTAATCAATGAATGAATGTGATGTGTGCTTATGTCTGTGTAAGCCCATAAAGACAAAGGTAGTATAAGTAATGGTACTGATGGGAGAATCTATAAACCCTCCAGGGGCCGATGCTGTGCAGTCCCTGTGTATCTATATGTCTCCTGTCCCCTCCTCTCCAGCTCCGATTACGTCTCAGATTACTTCCAAATGGGCTAAGCATATCGCAGATAGAAACCCACAAGTAAGGTCTATGTTGGTCTTTGCATAGAAAGAGAATATTATTAATGGAAGTGCTGTACTTTAAAATTGGGCTGTCGAGCTCCACCATCCTTTGCAAATGACTACACAAACACATTTGCCTCTATGATGATGATAATGATAAGGATGGATATTTAGCATCATGGATTATAGCATTAGCATTTAATTATTTTGTACATTCATCTATGTATATGTATTGTTTTGAGTTTGTCTCTTTTCGTGTGTGGGTCGTTATGTCTTTTGTTTTTCCATTTGCACGTGCTCCAAATGTATTCATTATTCCTCATTTGTGTGCAGTGGTGCTGTGTGGCTGCAGTACATGCCAGGTCTGCTGAAGGAATGACAAGAGTAGCAGCATTCAGCACCATTAAGCTTATATAATAGAAGGACTAGCCAAGTCCAGAACACCACTTAGAGCCCACCAAGACACTATCATTTTTAATTTAGCACCTTTCCCTGTGTCTTTCACTCTATGCATGTTTGAGGTCACCCTGCTGCAAAACAGGATGTTGGAGACTTGACAAAAGCTGGCTTCCATCTCTGTTAGACACTCCTTCTTCTGTTTTATTAGTGAAAATAAATGACTAGTTGGACCAGCTCGGGTAAACCCCTCCCATCCTATCCCACAATCCTCTTCTGTCACTGCTAATTTAAATAAAAGACGCGCAGCTCTTAAGGACAGCCAAAGCATCTGCTTTGACACCGAGGGGACTTGAGCATAGCGCGCGCACGCGCACACACACCCACACACACAAACACACACACACACACGCAAACAGACACCAGCAGTTGCACTTTAAACTACTGCACAGTCAAATAAAAGTGTGCACGTGCATTCACATGGCACACACATTTGCACGTACAGAAACACAACAGTTGCTGAGAAATTTTCTACTAAGAGGAATTATGGGGGGTTGGGAGTGGCGGCAGGCACTGATGAAAGCTTAGCAGTAAGCTGCAGCTCTCCCTGCCTGTCAGATACTGTCATAGCATCTGGATGTGTGGAGATAACTGCTTTCCTCGCTGTGTTTCCCAACTCTTTGTCCATGTTCATCATTCTCTCCTATTCTATTCTGTCCTATTCACTGGGATGATGCCAGTTTTTTGTATTGTCTCCTTGTGCCTTGGGCTGCATGATGACAATCTCAGTGATAATTGGTTTGATTAAAGTAAACGTGGACACTTGAATTGTAATACCTCCTTTCATAGCATGGCAAGTATAGAATGTATAGAATTTTTAATCTTACATTCTTGAAAGACTTTTGTTTTTTCAGACTGTCATCAGTGTGTCTAAATCAAATGGTAAATAGGTCACATTTGACAAGCTTTGTGACTGTTAAGACAGTCATATTAGTCAGAATAGAAGAGACTCAGTTTCTAGAGAAAATAATGTCTGCTCCATGTAACCCCAATTGATTCATTGGACTTTAAAGGAATGGATAATCTTGAAAATTGAACAAATCCGTTTATCAATGTGGAAAATTAATCATTTGGAAACGAAACAAGAAACTATGATATATCAAAATATTGTCTGATTCCCTTTAAGATGGTTTAAAATGGAAGTGTGAAGTTATGAAGTGCAGTGTGATCATTGAATTTGTTGGTGGCAAATATGTCATTTGAAAAACCAGATCCTTGATTTATGGTATGTCCTTAACCAAGGTTAAATAAAGGAACAATGTACAATTCCTGATTTGCTCCAAAACAGAAAGCATTTATAAAGAGAACAGATGTAAATTGGATCAAGGTAGTGTAGCTGCGATTGGTTTATGTGCGCCGAATCATCCAGTTTTCAGCATTCTTATACAACAATATTTTATTAAGTGTAGAAACTGGAATTGTGGCAGTGTGCCTGTGAATGTATGTGTTGGGTGGGGGCTTACTAGAGTTTACTGGGAAAATTTCCTCACTTGAAATGTGCATGTATACAAATATAAATAATCTCTGGATAAGCCTGTCTCACAGTATGTCTGTCTACAGGCTAAAGCTCCACTCCCTCTGATTTGAATCTAAACAAACACTTATTAAATTTACATAAGACCTTGCTCATGGTGGCTTTATACAAAATCAGGTTTTGCATCTATTTTTTTATTGCTAGTTTTTGTTGCTCTTTGTCCTGCTGTTGGACATATGCACATCATGATGGTGTCACCTTATTAATACCGTTGAGACTCATTAGCTCTTCTTCTAACCAGTTATCACTTTGTGTCTCTCGTGGTTTACAGTTTGAATTTTTTCCCACAGGAGAACCACACTTTCAAAATATATTGTGCTGTGCAGGTTAACTGCATGTATCATAATAATGAGTTATGCATTAGGTCTACTACATTTGAACCTTTCATTTCTTCCTATTTATTTTATCCTGCTGTGTAATGCTGCAATCCTGGGAAAAAATGTTAGCTTCCAGGATATTTTTATCCTCCTCCTTTTGTTTTTAATATCATAATCCAAAGCTAGACTTCACAGCAATGGCCTCAGTCACAGAGTTTTTTTCCTCTACTTTAGAGGCAACAATCCATGTTGAGTGGCCAGAATGTTAGTTGCTCCGGATACCCTCAGGCCTAGTATTTGAACATCAGCCTGGACTTGTCCCTCTTAGTGCAATCAGAGTACACCATTAGATTCTCTTCTATTCTTATTATTAAGGATGAGTTCACAGTAAGCTTTCAGATAAATCTGTGGTAGAAAATGTATCTTGTTTACTGTATTTCAACATCTGTATTTTTACAAACATTAATCAAGGGGAATGGAAAACATATTCTTTAATGCTCAAAATGTTTTCATTCCTTTGTGTTTATTTACCTTAACTTCTATTATAAGGTGTTTCCCTTTCATTGCGTTTCCTTATTTTTTATTAGATCTAAATAGAGAAGCTTCCATAATAATATCATAACGTGCAGTCTGAAAAACACTGATATAGTGTTCGTTCAAGTGTTTGCGTATGGTTTTATGCATTTGCAAGTGTTCAGTGACATATCGGCCATTTTTCATTTTTCTACCATACAGGTGAGGATGTGCACATCACTTTGTGTGGTACCTGTGAGGAACTAAGCCTAGATCTGGAGCCGGACTCTGTCAAACTGAAGGACACGTACATCTCCTTGTCTAATGCACACACAGTGTCCCTCACTAACAGCTGTGATATCACACTTCAATATTGCTGGACGAGTTGGCCCAGCCAGCAAGCAAGGTACGCAAATGTATGATATAATATGCAGAAAATAACAAAACTCTCAGACTGAGGGAAGAGTAACTTGTATTGAAAAGATCATATGATTCACATAACATATTTCCAAGAAGAGAGACACACCTGACTATGCCGTGTGTCTCTCTTACCAAATGATTCACATAACATATTTCCAAGAAGAGAGACACACCTGACTATGCCGTGTGTCTCTCTTACCAACGTGTTTGTTGCCAGAACTGGCTTGTGTCCATCACAACTCTTTTTTTGCTTTTTGTGGGCTCTTTGCCAACCTAACCCTTTTTATTTCTCACTGTGTTCTGTTTTCCACCTTCCCTCCATCACTCTCTTCAGAGAGAGCTCAGAGCTCCAGCAGCAGGAGGAGGTCGAGATGGAGCAGTTGTTAATGGAGTGTGACTCTGACCCCAGAGCGATCCATCGCCTCCCACTGTTGTCCAGAGCCTTCCAGGAGCTCAGATGCCAGGCAGCAAAGGGCCACCCCCTCCTGGACCT